>JALBCR010003881.1:0-7500 GCA_030710515.1 Abscondita cerata | reverse complement strand
GGTGCACCATATTGGATGTGCATCTTCTTTAAAGTTAAATCACTTGGAGGATAAACTGCACAATGATGATTATGTATTTGATTTTAAAAGGGCAAATTATGTTTGCATAAATAATATTGCAAAAGAAATGAAAAAAAATTGTGTGTTTCACGGAAAAGTCTGGCTTAATTTTAGCCTAATATAACAATATATTTTATTATATGGATAAATAAAACAAATATATGCATTAACTCTATTGTTTAAAACGTATTTTAATAAAAAAAAAGCAGTAAAATAAGTTTAAAAATGATTTATCCCGATTCGATTCCGATTGTCCTAATTTTTTTTATTAATAAATTTATTATCGATGTTATTATTGATTCAATTTTTATAAAATTAAACACTTTATTCAAAATGTTAAATGCACTTTACAAAATTGTATCAATTGTCATCAATAATAAAATCAATAAAAAAATAATGCAATGGGAATCGAACCCTGGTTAGGCTTGCAAATCACTTCAAGGCAACGATTATTCAATTCGTCTACAACACCCGGTTAATAAATAAAAATTCATTTGCATAATAAATGAAAATTTATACTACTACTCTACCTTACAAAATATGTTGTGTTCGAATTGTGCCAGAAAAGAGAAACATTAACTTTCAACACAGTATTGTACTACTACAGTCACAAATCAGAATTGTAACAATATGCCCAAATTGACAATTGAATAGTATTAGTAAAGTAGCTAAACCGTTGGAGACAATACCTCCTTTTGTTTTTGTTTTAATATGGAAATGACTAGCCATAAGTGGGTTTGAGCGTGTGAATTTAAGAAGTGGCCCTTTAACCAACAACGAGTAATTATTCAATCATAATTACGATAGAACTTGACGAATAAAGACTAAATAAGTCACTGTCTATAATGAGAACAAAATACTCCTTTAGTTTCTTTTAAAATAACTCAATGGCTTGAATGGAATTTAATCTAAATAAAATACGTGTTTAACCTGGAAAACTAGCGTTAATTCAGCTTCAAAGTTTAAACTGTGTTCTCAATTTTAGTTCTATTTGGGATTAATAGAAAAACCAATTTAATAGAGAACGTTCTTAAAAGAACACTAGAGAGGTGCTTAGTTTGACGTTTTGCTTTATTGTCTTTTGTCCAAGAAACCATGAGGTGACGCTATAAGATATCTTATGTCAAATGATTACTTGTTCATTGGGTATGTGCTTATATCCTCACAGACAAGTAGTCGTTGAGCGCTTACAGTAGGAGTTATTCAAGATTATCTCCAAAGAGCTATTTGTCTTGATTAGACGGATAATAGTTATCTACACTCTAAACTGCAATGGTTACCCAAGATTAAATCGTATACAAAAAGTAAA
The DNA here is from genome assembly GCA_030710515.1 of Abscondita cerata. Classification (NCBI taxonomy): domain Eukaryota; kingdom Metazoa; phylum Arthropoda; class Insecta; order Coleoptera; family Lampyridae; genus Abscondita; species Abscondita cerata. The sequence continues at coordinate 6,131 of JALBCR010003881.1, read as the reverse complement.
CTAAAGGACAAGAATCCAATATAAAACTGCAATAGAGGAGACACAAATGCACACAACCACTATCACAAAGTGATATAAAATTAAAATTGTCACCTGCGTTAACTTTCCACTCTATGTCAATTTAACAGTAATCATCATTCTACCCATTTATGCATAAATTTTACATTATGGTGGCTAGGATTAATTGGCTTAACTATTTTATTTGATTGCCTTTAGCTAACTCAGCTATAACGAAGTGAAATCATAATGGTTAGACACAAAAATGAAGAAGACATAATTTTTGGGGATTACCTCAGAATAAAATTTAACCTTGCATTGGCGGTAGAAATTGTAACCAGATGTACATTTATCGTAACAAATTTCCTCCATGGCAAAATTAAAACGCCGGGTAATGAAAATTATTTGCATCACGCAAAAGGTAAGATAACCCAATGTACATAACAATCAGTAAAATAAAATTTCCGTCGTGTTTGACCACTATAAGAAATGTTCGTAAGTCGCACGACGCGGTTAGTTACTCACGAAAAAATAATCCTAAGTGCAGGACAAGAAAGCATAAAAAACTAAATAAATGGCATTTGTGAAAAAATCGACACAGTCGTGTGGTGTCTTACCCTCACTAAGAACCTAATATTTTAAGCAGTAAAACTACTTAACACTACAAATAAAGAAAAATAAAAAAAATTTAGGCCACTGCCAAGCAGTAAGTAATCCTAAAATCTGTGAAACCGCAACCCTACAAAAATTAAATACTTTTTTTCCTGGCTAATAAACCCCGACAGAAGAAAGGATAAACAAGGTAACAACCTATCAGAAACCAAACCCAGCTTATGGTCGAACATAATCCCCATTGTGGCTTTGACCTAAAGAAAAAAACAACCCCACAATGGACCTCTACTCTATAGCGGTAGACACTGACACGACCAAACTAAAAAGAAAAAGAAAAACTAAAAAATATATTAGTGGGCGCCCTAGAGATTGGGGAAAGCGGTTGCGGGTATGTGCCGCCAAGGCAACACGAGTCCCCAAATGGGTGTCACTAAAAGGTGCGTCCCGAGCGTACGTTACCAACCAAATTGTGGCACAAAGTTCTCAAAAAAAAGTTCAAAAACAACTACTGCACTAAAAGGAGGCAAGTATTCTGTAGGAAACGCAGATTTATGCCACCCAAGCGTCAATCAAAAAGAAAACCGATTTGCGTTGGGAATGCTAACGGTGAGCAAGCTAACGCTGAAAAACATACCTTCAAAAATTTGATAGAAAATAAGGCTGTCGTGCCAGAAAAGACGTAAGCAAGCATCTCACCTTGGAGAGGGCAATTAATTTGTCAAGAGATTGGGAAATCACGGTACTCCAACATCTATGCGAACTAGAGCATGTTCCTCAAACAAAAACTCCATTTAAAACAAAGTCGAGTCGTTTGTTGACACAATCAAGAAGATCATAATCGAGAAATAAAAAACTCAACAAAAAAAAGTTTCTTTCGTACCTCTGATGGACATCGGACTGAAGTCCAAACGATCTATGTGAAAATAAAAGCTACACAAGATAGATAAACATCCCTTATAATATCTAAACCACAACCAAAACCAAACCAGCAAAAAATAACAAAAAAGAAAGGGGAATAGAAAGAAAATGTAAAGTGAATTAAAAAAATAAAAAGAGAATACCAGAAAAATCCAAGTTAAAAAATATGGCAGATGTAAAGCCAGTCTCAGTAAGAAATTGTGACGTCAAAAGTAAGCCAATCCTAAACATGTGATAAAAGAAAAAAACCAACAACAGAGAAAGTATTTTGGCTAGATTTTATGTAGACCACTATTACAAAAAAATTATCCGATAGTATTTCCATCCAATGCATGCCCCACCAGGTGACCCAGACAGTGATAGTGTCCATCCCTAACGTGCCCAACCAACCACCCTCATAAAGAAGTAGAACCTGGCCTTAATGTGACTAAAGTTCAAGAAATAAGTCATGTTGAGTTGTTGAAAATGAAATGACAGTACAGAGAAACAACACGTTTAAGTAAGTTTATGAAGAGAATTGAATTGAGCTTCCCCGACAAACCCGCGGATTGAAAAACTAAGTCGTCTAACGTTTCCACTAAGTCATAATCAGATAAACAATAATCAGAACTAGAGAGAAAACGATAGCCAATTAAACAACACTAAAAAAAGACACACCTCAAGTTCGGGAGTTAAATATTTGTTTATCTGGTTGCTTATTTGATTGAATGTTTATTTTGTTTTGACTTTGAAATTTACTCTCCCAATTTTTAATGAAACACCCGGTATCTTTCAAGATATTCCGGCGTAGTTCCTCAGCTCTTATAACAATCTAATTATTTTATTATTTTTGTCTGGGTTAACAACTTATAATTATTGTTTTTCTAAAAATCTTCCATAAACAGGCTTTATACTCTCTTGCGAACAATGTGAAGGGGTTCTATCGTTTTCGTTTTTTTTTATGTCCGCCGGTGTGGCATCTACTACTATAGAATTTACCTTTACTAATAATTAAAGAGGAGAAAAAATGCTATATTATGGCAAAATAAAACAAGTGCAAATCTGTTTGAAAAAAATTAGTTTTTTAATTTTAAAAATATGTATTTTTTTGACGAACACCCTGTAACGCAAAATTTATTAAACTATTAAAATATTGCACTTTATCCGGTCTAACGTCGCTAGTAAAATTTGTTTATTAAATTTATAAAACAAAGTTGCTACGATTTTTAAAGTGAATTTTATTTATGGAAACATTTTCAAAAAGAATTATAAATTGGTAAACCTGACATGGAATATAAAACAATTAGATACTGAAAACTACGCCAGAACACCTCAAAATACAAAGGGTGTTCTATTAGAAAAAAACAATTACGTAAAATGAGACACCAATCCTTGACAATCTTTGTTTTCTATTATAATTATTTTTGCATATGATGTAAAAGCAATTTAAGTTACAAACACCATAAATAAAATAAAGTCAATTAAATCTAACATAATTATTCATTTGGTATAATTTAAGTACCTTTTTTTAATTGCAAACATTTACCCTTATTTTTGTTACTATTTTAACACTCATTTATTTCAATTTTATGCTATATTCTATAATTGCGTTGTACGTGGATTAATTACTTGTAAATCGAAATTAAATTGTTATTATTGCAACTTACAATTGTGTCATTAAAATACAAGTACACATACTGACCTTGTCATTGTTCTGAACTTAGAACATGGAATTTTTGTATGTTATTCAGTAAATTTAATTATCCTTGGACCACGTTTGTAGTAAATATTGTTAAAAATATGTTGAAGATGTTAATCAACAATGAATAAAATTTACAACTATTATTTTAAGTAAGTACATAAAATTTTTATTAGTTTTGTTTAGTAAAAATAATTTTTATTAATTATTTTATGGGTCAATTAGGTACATTATGTACACCATCTTTGTTTAAATGCTGTCGCTGACTTGCGTTTCCGGTTGTCATTGTACCTACATAAAGTGAGTGGTTTGCGATTATTGTTTAATATGCGTTTAGGTTTATGTAATTTTATTTCCATGTTGTACTAAAAGTTTGAAATAGTTACTTTCTAAGCAAACACCTACAAAGTGACGAAGATGTTAAAACCGCGAGATTCAATTTTTTTCTGCTAAAATAATAGGACCGGTCGGTTTCTATTTTGTTCCAATTTTTTGTGTTAATACCTTTAAAATACCTACTAGTCAATATTTTGATCATTTGATCAAAGCAATAAAAAATATAAAGATACGTTCTAAAAAAATAATTTAAATAAAATTATAGACAACGAAATTTAAATCAACTTTCTTATAATAATTGGTTCTTTAATTAATATTTTAAAAATTTTGTAAAAAACCAAAGATTGCACCATCAATCAAAAAAATGACAGACAATTATCGTTATAAGGGTTCCTTGAAGTGGAGGGACAAAATTAAAATCACTACCCTGGCGAAGTTTTGCCCGACCTATGCGGGCTTTTTCAAGACTTCTAGAAATTAGGCCGTAACAATCACATCTTAAATACCATATTTTTATACTATACTATATATATTCTATAAGCTTTTATTTAGTATGTTAAATGTGACTGTCACGCCCTAATTTCAAAAACCTTTGAAAAGGCTCGCATAGGTCGGACGAAATGTCAACACCTTGAAACCAGGGTAGTGATTTTAATTTAGTCCCTCCACTTTAAGGAATCCTTACTAAGATAATTGTCTACAACTTTAATTTTTGAGGATCAATAGATTTATTTCAAATTTGTGAACAATATTCGTCTATAGTTAATTTAAATTTTTTAATGATAAAGAATACTTGAGATAATGACAACTGAAAATAAATAAGTCAAAATTTTTAATATTATTAATTTTTATTAATAATTAATTATTCATAGAATAAATGTATATCATTATAATGCGTAAAAGTCTGTTTCTCAATTTAATTCTTTAGAAATTATTTAAATATTTGTATTCGGTTGATTGAACAAAGCACACATTACAAGTGCGTATTCCATATTGCTACAATAATTAATCTAATGATACTTGTTATTGTAAATATTTTAAATTGTAATTACTGATAAGGTAATCTACATTATTACGTAGTTTTTACCAACAAGCAATAAAAGCTGCAACTGGCAAAAATTAGTGTACATTAATTAATTAGTTTTTGTTTAATTGGTTCCGGTTGCAAACTGTGTGTGTGTGTGTGTCTAATAGATTATGTAACTTTAAGATAACAACTAACTTGATAGCAGCACAAAAAATATAAAAGAATACATAAAAAACGTGATACCAAGAACATCAAAGGACACCATATACAAACTAATAAAAACAATAGTAAAATAATCACAGATGTAATCATATAGAGAAGCAGACGCAGATACGAATCATTATATGGTTATGGCAAAAATAAAACAAAAATACAAAATAGATAACCAAAAGCTGAAATTTAGTAGATAGAATGTAGAAAAATTACAGGCAAAAGAGAGATAGAATAAGTATAGAGATGGAAATCAACAAACAAATAGAAGAGAAAGAAAGACAAGCGAACTTAAAAAAGTATAAACGAATATCAAACACATATTAGTAAAAGTTCAGAAAAACAATGGGACGCAAAGAAAATATATTATAAATCCATAAAGAGCTATGAAGAGAGTCAATAAAAGTCTAAAAAAAAAGAATAACAGAAAGAAATGGTTAATAACAAAAATAAAAAAATTAAAATGAGAATATAGAGAAACACAGAAGATATGTAAACAGAACAAGATGATGTGGATGGGAGAACTGATGAACGAGGTAGAGAAACTCAGCAAGATTCATAATACAAAGAAGTTTTACCAACAAATCAATAACCAAAAGAGAAAGAACATAATTAAAAGAAGATGATTAAATCATAAAGAAAGTAATATAGAAGAGGAAGAAGATATGATAGAAAACCAACGTATAAAGAAAAAGAAAATTATAGAAAAATTAACGAAAAGCACTTGAGATGAACAATATAAAACGATAAATAATAAAGTATGAAGGGAAAGATTTCATATGAAAATATGCTACAGAGAAATTACTCTGTTAAATACAGTCTATAAGATATTCAGAGTATTACTTCAAAAAGAATTACAACATACACAGAAAATGAAATTGGCAACTGTCACATATGTTTTAGACCGGGAAGATCAACTACACATAATGATGCAAATAATAGAAAAATGTTTTGGTTATAAATATGAAATGGAGATACACTTACTATTCATAAATTATAAACCAGCGTTTGACAAAGTTAACCAAAAGAAGATAACACAAATATAAAAAAATTAAAATACCATCAAAATTAAGAAGATGTATACAGATGATATGGAAAAACTCTAAAGGAATGATAAGAGTAAGTGAAGGAAAGACAGAAGCATTCAACATTAACAGACAAGGCGACGGATTATCAGCACGATATTTAATATAGTATTAGAAGAAAGACAAGTAAACTAAAAGAAATCATAAGAAACAAAAAAGCACAAATTATAGCATATGCGGGCAAACATGGCAAACATTCATAATAGTTTATAACCAAATTTAAAAATCAAAAGATGTAGAACTGGAAATAAATAAAAAAGAAAATACA
>JALBCR010003880.1:0-117670 GCA_030710515.1 Abscondita cerata | reverse complement strand
TTGGTATTAAGTAATGTTCAGAAATAAAATGCAGGTGAAGAATCGCAAACATAATGTTAAGGTAAGGTAATAAGAATGCATATAAGAAGGCATGCAGCAGTACAGGAACGAATAATCAAGGTAACACAACAATGCTAATAAGACATGTTACAGCTAAGAATAAGAATAATAAGAATAAGAAGGGCAACAACACACATACAGTACAAATAAAAAGTGTGGGTAAAAAACGTCAATACACGCATGCTAGCATCTGAAAATGAATCAGAGGGTTAAGACTCAACACAAAGACAGCTTTCGATTTTACATTTATATCCAAGAAGGCATAATAATACATAATAATGGGGAATACAAATACAGCCACACATGGCAAGATGGCCACTGATACATATTGTTAAGAGAACATGCTGAAGGTTACTACACACTAAGAAGATGATATATGAAGACATGATATTAAGCACAATATACGAATAAGGAAGCACACATGATTAATACAGAACATACATAATAATATTGGCTACATACTTAGAATAAATGAATAAAGAATGTTATTAATAATAAGATGCTACTAATACATATTAATACACACACAGATACTACACACATACAAGAAGGCGGAAGCAGCAAGGTTAAGAAGCATGGGGCAATGATGATACATACAAGGATGAATAGCATACTACATATACATACATATAAGAAGAAGTAATACGCGGGTTATGCGGAAGATACATACATGGATAAGAAGCAGCGGCACATGAAGGCTGTACGCACTAGCGCTGGCTTGGCATACACAAGGGCATGATGGGCGCTATACTATTACATGACACTGGCGGTGAGGTTAGCTGATACACAGCACAATAAAGCTATTATTGCATATAAGGCTACAAATATTAAAGGAATAATCAATCAACTCCAAAGTACAAATTTTGAAATAATAATAAGTGACACAAAGAGCTGAACTCAAAGAAGAATAACTGTAATTAACACATCGTCTTTACCAGACTTATTGAGGTATGAACTTAAAGGGTGAGTGTTGAGCAGTTGTAAGGCTTCAGTTATTTTGCTGTGGTGCAAAAACTTCAAAATTAGCTAAGGCTATGAGCCAGGGGAAAGTACTTGTAACAAACGTCAGTCGTTGTGAAAGCTTTATGGTATGAAGTAAAATAGAAGGTAGGAGTTATAAAGATAGCCGTAGTGAAAAGTGGTCGTTGTGAGGTGGACCTTATTAACCACTTTTATTACTGATCCGAAACTATAGAAGATAGAAAATGGTTAAATGGAGAACATTTGCAGATTTAATCATCAAGGGCTACTAGATATCTGAAGAAATTCAGTTTTGGCCATTTTTCTAAACTGTTATTTACTGTAAGGGACAGAAAAAACGACAAACATTTTCAACAATTTAAAGATGAACAAACACGCCTTATGTGCGGCGTTTGTCTTTGAGATATAATGCAAAGTTACTTTTTTAAATAGAAACCATAGTTGATGATCATCAATTAGTTTATTTTTTTTCTTTTAAATGACATAAAGGTTGGTATACTTTTGTATAAACCAATAAAACGCGTTTTTCTATTCTAATACTTAGTTTACAAAATCTAGTCCGGGCACGAAAACAAAACAACAACTGAATACTTCACCTTGACAGTTTTGCTGTTGGGATGATTCTTGTCAGTTTTATCGATGTTTAGTGTAGTTCCTGCAGAAACTTTACACAAATCGTGAGAAACTTGATATGATGGAGTGTAACAAAAATAGTTAGCATGCTGCAGAACGCTACTTTTATTGTATTTTGAACGTCTCAGCATCATTAAACAAACACCTTCAAGAATTTGTATAATAATTTAGTGAGTTTAGAGTTTTGTGAAACCCAGAAATAAGGGTAATATCGCTGAAAACGCCCAGATAAAAGTTTTGGCTGCTGCTTATCAACATCCATCCACATAAACACCATCCCCATAAAGTATAAGTTGGTCAAAGTTTAGACCCTGACCACAGAATAATAAATATATTTACCCTGGAGGAAAAAGACGATTAAATTCTTGTACTTGTCTATAAATATGCATCGCGAAACTTTCCGATTCAGATCCTATGGACAGATGAAACACGTTTCTTACAAACTGTGGTGTGTTCAATCGCCATAATAAACATCTTTAAGTGCAAGAAATCCTCGTTTAGATGAAAGACGACCTCAATTTAAGTTTAGCTTCACTTGTGGAGTGGTATTGGTGCGCAGCTTGTTAATCTTTATTCTAATGGAAATCGATATCTCCAATTTCTTGGGAGAATTTTTGACAATATTCCGGATGAATTAAATTTACAAGTCCGTGCAAAACCTACGGTGGTTTCAACCTGACTGCCTCACCCCACTATCAGGCACAGGTCAAACATATTTGGACGTGATATTTCCAAATTCTTGATTGGTAGAACGGGCCAGTTTTACGGGCCGCACGTTCCGGCACGTTTCTCAGATCTTTACCTTTAGACTTCTTGTCTTTACACAATAAAGATCTCGTATATGAGCGATCATATGCAAACCGATAGTTCTCCAGGAAGCTGTTATTAATGCGTTTCGTATGGTAGATAGACGTAAAATTAGGAAAGCTCGGTGTTGAAAAGGTGTCGCTATGTGTCCACAATAATGGTGACATTTCGAACATTTACTTTAAAATTAGTCTGTTAGCATATTGTTAGGTTAATACTTTAGCGTTTTTATTTTCTCTTGTCTTTTATTGAATAGTAAGAGTTGTAGGTATTTTTTGATCTGATGCTCAGGTAATAAATATGTCAATTTGTTGTTTTTTTTTGTTTTCCATGGCCGTACTAGATTTTGTAAACCATAGCCAATAGAAAACGTGTCGGTTTTATTTATACAAAGAAGTATAACAACCTATAATGTTGAAGAAAGAAAAACCTAATTGATGAAGTAAATCATCAACTATTATTTCTATTTAAAATAGTTATTTATTAATTTTTTTCCGTTGACCTTAAATTAATTAATTTTCTATTTATTACCGTTTACTGAAAACAAAATGTTTAGTAATTTTAAACAAAAATTTTACGTTTGTTCTGATTTTACTGTACCTAATGTTCACTTCACCGTTCAGTATTGTAACATTTGTGTCAAAATTTATTAAAGGAAATAAAAGTTTCCGCGTTCGAATATTGTACCGATAAAGCATTTGTTTACAACAATCACATAATTTTTATAAGAGCACTTGATTATGATAGGTAATAGGTAAAACATGTACTTTTTATAATTTATTAAAATAATAAAAATTACATTTAGGTAGTGTTATTTTGAAGTATATTTAAAAATGTAGTTATAGTTGGAAGCCTACCCTCAAAATTAATGCATTTCTTTAATTGTTTATGATCAAAGATGTAATGAAGCCCTATTAAACACATTAAAGTCGATTCTTACTAATTGGACATATAATAGTTATAAGACTGAGTTTGTACCGTGGTCAGACTTATAATCATTTTATATTCAATAAAAATATTGCCTGACCGTAAGAAAGTATGCAAACGTAGTTTTTTGATTCACTCCGAAAATGTTTCAAAAATGTAATAATCTTCTTTCAGCTTATTGAAAACTGTGAAATTCACCTTGTTTTTGTGTACGAATAAATCTTGAACCCAGTAATGTTGATGGCTTATATGATTCTATTTTTGTTTTTTCCTGCGACAGAATCAATATTCAAATGATTTTTCACAAGTAATTACTGTTCTTGTGTTTTCCATTAGCATTATTACTTATTTACATCAATCAAATACAGTAATAGAAAGGTACCCATAATTAACTCACTTCTACTGTAAGTTTTTTGTATTTTATGATCGTGAAAATTTTGTATCGGAACTCCGCTTCTGTATCAAAATGTTACCTTATAAATGAATAACTTTAAAGAAGTTAAAGTGTTACATATTGAAAACAATGTATCGAGTATTGTGAGATTACAACCAGGCTCTTCTATATGCTTCGCACATTGTAGAAACTATAAACAATTTATTAATATGATTTCAAAGCACTTAAAATCATTTACTTGTAATTTGAACACATTGTTTTTGTTCAAAGTTGTGTGGGATTGAGAAATTGAGGTTATAAATGGAAGTAAACAAACAATATTCTGCAGTATCTAAAATGTTTCAGTATGTACCTAAAGTACTGTAATATCCTATGTAGTCACTAAATTTATCCTTTCTTAAAATGGGGTTTTCATACTGGTTACTTGACTTCATTTAATTTGACATAAAATAATAATTGACATTGACAGATGTTTGGGACGAAAAGTATTACATTTAAAAAGTGTTACTTTATGATTATTCAGGGAGTACGTAAAACTCAATTTTATAATGAGGTCGACGGAAAAAGTAATTTTGCATCTCGAAGACTCTAAGACTCTAAATTGTGAAAATAGTAGATTATTTTTACTAGGAGTTAAACAATATAATTGTTGAGCTTTAAAAGTTTGCTGGCGAGGTGTTAGCCGAGACAGCAAATTAAGCGAAACAATTATATTTTAACTCCAAGTGAAAATACTCGTATTTTCTTCAAGCGTTATGTGCTAATTTTTCATGTGTTATTTCAAATTTTCGAGATTCTCGAGTCTTATAGTGACTTTTATTCTCGACGAATCAAGTTGGTACTTTACTGTTACATTCATAATATGACATAACCGAGGTACCAACCTCTAAATAGATTGTGGAAACAAAATAACTGTTTTGCTTTTTAATGTCTAGACAGTAAAGAATTTTAGCGTCTGCCAGTAGTTCAATACATGACGTTTTTATTGTCGCTTGAAGAAAAAGTTTTTTTCTAACCTTTATAGTAGATAAAATAATTTTTGAACGTGTCATTAAAACTTTTCTTTTGATTGTAATTTTTGTTAAGGATTTAAAAAATCATGTTCGGCTACTAATCCTGCAAATCTTTCTCCATTTGACCATTTTTCTATCTTCTATAATTTCTATAAGATCCACATATAAATAATGAAAAAAACTCGTGTATAATTCATCTTGAAACTTAGATACTATTTCTAAAACGCACCAAACACAAACGTTTTTAAAATAATTTGACGGACTACAATTAAAATTTAGATATTTTGAGATATGAGTTTTCAAAGTCAGGGCTCTATACTTTTTACTTTGATGGTAGTTTTACCAATTTTAATTCGATATATTTCTTTACAAAGCGTCGTATGGGAACGTGGAAATAATACTGCTTCTTGTTTTATTTTGTTCCTTCGATACTTGAAACTTTTCAAGCGTACCAGTGTGATAGATTGCTTAATATTTGTGGCATTTCGTCCTAGTACTAGTCTGCCGTTAATTGATCTCTGAATTTTTTCCACAGGATATCGATTAATGTGCGTGCTTATTCGTCTACCATCTACAACAAGACTGCGTTCAAACATAGCGTGAGTAATCAATCGCTCCTCCTGCCATTTCATCACATCTAATTTTCTACTTAATTTCTATTAATTCTATTTTCTGTTCTCCCAATTGACGGCGCTAAATCCGGACCTGCGTTGTAACAATAACCCAGTACCACGTAGTATTTGTTTTTGGTTGTTTACCTACACCTGTTGAATTATTCTTTACCATATACGGTAAGTATGGACTTTTTAGTCGAGGAAAATTCCCACACGATGACGATGTGAAGAGCAACCTTAAATTATTCGGATGTTATTTGGTTCGTTTCGTGTATCATTTCTTTACAGTTGCTAACTAACTTAGCCTTTAATAATATTCATGACGTGATTCGTCATTGAGATACTCAGTACACGATACCTTTTTTTTATCCCATCAAATTTCCAAGGTACCCGTACGTTACTGAATCGTGTAATATCTCTCTTGTTACATAGAAATTGTTTAAACAAACACGTAATTGAATATGAGGATTGTTTAATATTTTGCACTGAACGGATACATTTACGCACGCACAAATTTCAAGGTGACAAAAAAAAGAGATGCAGTTTTTTGGAAAAAGGTGCGGTTTAATGGTCAATTAACAGGGTGTCGGCGAAGTAATTTATTTAAGAAAATGAAGCGATTATAATGTGGGATGGTTAAAGGTGAAAGATTATTGTCGTCTATTACCAATCGTCTAAATTGGCAAATAACGTTTGCGTAATTGCAAACAAATTGCTGTCTTAATGACCGTGTGTAAAACTTTTTTTAATTTATCCGATAATACGTCAGGTTTTCTATTTGACCGCAGAAATCACAGTGATCGCTGTAACATGGGATTGTGATTAGAGTGCGTTCGTTTTGCAATAAATGGTAATTTAACTTTTATTTAGAATTAAAGAAATTTGCTTGTACTGTTGTACTAGGTTTTTCTGCGTCGCTGCAGTAGACTATTCTGACCAAATTCAGGGATTAGACTTTTTTCGCAACTGGATTAGTCATATTCGGTTTTGAAACCCAGACCTGGCGGTTGCTAACTCATTGACGTTTTGTTTTGTTTTGGGGTTCGTTAAGTATGAATAGTTTGACGTAAGTTGTCGTAGATTTTTACGCAGTTAGAAAAACGAGTTTTGTTTCAGGTATACGGAATACTTATGATAAATTAGTTTTAAAGTTAAAATTAAGTAAGATTTTCTTTACAATCTTGATGTCTTAATTTACAGGGGTGCGGAATTAGTGTGAGGAAGTTCGATATATCCGTTATTATAAAAATACCAAAAATTGTAATTAAAGATAAATTTTAGGTATATTTAAGCTACATGTTTTAAAAAATTATTTACAATTATACGTGTTTCATTACTTGTAGGTAGCGCAAAGTTAGTTTTTTTAAAGAAAACCGTGTATATTATTATGACTTGAATGCTTTCTATTTTACCTATCACGCCTATATAAGGGTTTAATATGTTATACAGAGCGTTTTAAGAGATATTGCATTTAGAACCTAAAAGGTGTTACATTCAACTACCCGGTATCTCTTAAATTAAAGAAAAGAAAAATTTTTTCTATTTGTAAGAATTTTCTAATATTCTCTAGTTTCTTCTCAAAGTATTAGGTTTTCGATAAATCCCAATTTTTGAGCTAATAATAATAATAATAACTAGCGTTTATTGCCTAACATTGTTTCCCATTTATAGAACAAAAAAGTAATATAAAAAACTAGATATATAAGTTAAAGATGAATTAATACTATAATAACACATGTAAAATACAAATCTAAAAATAATCACAACACATTTTCCTTGAGATTAGATCATTAGTATTGCAGAAGAATAAGTCACTAGACAACTACACATAAAGATTAATGGTTCTAGCTCTTCTTGCAGAAGAAAGTGTTAATATGCCTAGAAGATACTCGTGGAACCAATATGTTAATTTCTGATAACATGGCAAGACAATCCACTTCGCCATTTAATAATTTATGTAAAAACACTACTGCAGCTTGATTTCTACGTTTTTCAAGTGACACAGAATCAAATCTGGTTAATAATTCATTATAAACACATCCTCTCGGAGGGATAAGCTCCTGTTAGTTTAAAAGCAATATACTTTAAGAATTTTTTTTGAACTTGTTCGATGATTTGTTTATAATGTGCGTAAATAGGACTCCATATTAAGGAAGCGTATTCTAATTTTGAAAGAATTAAACCAAAAACAAAGCAAAGTCAATGCCCTGAATATTGTTAAAATTTTTAGTGTTACGAGCTAAAATCAAACGAACGATACGCTGAATTTACAGCGTGTTAATATAGTAATTAAAAGTTAATTGATGGTCAAAATATACTCCCAGATCTTTTATGTTGTTAGTCCTTTCTAATACTACATTATTGATTGAATATGGAAATTGTAATGGTTTTAAACTGCGACTACAAGTTAAGATTTTGCATTTGGGCATATTAAGCTGAAAGACAATTCTTTAAGCACTAGTCCAGTCTCTGTAGTATATCTATTTGTCTTTACAAAAATGGCAATCAGAAATTACTGACCATGTGGCCCATACATCTTTAAGTCATCAGCAAAACATTAACGTGTTTGCTATTCAATGTATCACACAAATCCATTAAAAATAAATAGTAAAAATAACAGAGAGGTCCCAAATTGGATCCTGAGAACCTCCACTCGTTGAAAAGTATATATCGGACGAAAACACACTGTACTGGACGAACTGTTTACGATTGTGCAAATAAGATCTTAGAAGTCGAATGTATGTCGTTAAATCCCATTTTAATTCATTTATGTATAAGTACAGTGTGTTCCATTATTCAGTTATTTCTTATTTTTTTAAAATAAAGCACTCAGTATTTTATATCATTATATGAAATATTCACTAAGTTGTGCTTTTAATTTTATACACCATTCTTATACTTAAATTTAATAATACGAGGCATTTCGTGTTTTAAATTTACTTTTGGATTTTCTTGTAAAATAATAACATTCATTTCAACCCAAAAATATTCGAAGGTGTGTATAGCTTTGACTATTTCCAAAACAAACATTTGACATTAGATATTTTCTTTCTATTTTTTACGATTTTTTATTGTTGCCGCAAAAATGAATTTTTGCAACAAGAATTGGTTGATATGTTTTTGGTCTGCGGAAAGTAATAAAAACACTTTGTTTGCGCGTAAATTTGTCATCAGACTCGCTGATGGACAGAACCAAGAGCAGAAGCTTTTAGAAGTTTACGGGAAATCGGATCCATCTTATATATAACTCTTATATTGGCGTGATGAGTAAAATAAACGCAATTTAAGTTCATAATAATATACAGGGTGTTCCATTTAAAAACATAACTTTGCGCTACCTATAAGTAATGAAAACACACTGTATAATTGTAAATAATTTTAAAACATGTAGCTTAAGTAAACCTAAGATTTATCTACATACATTTTTTTTGATATTTTTTATAAATAGCGATATGTCGAGCTCTCACACTAATGCCGCACCCTGTATATTTTGGTTTGTCTGTCCGTACGCAAGATGGCGGCCGATCACGTGGTATCACGTCCTCCACCACCACTACTTACCTATGTTGCTGCGGCAGATAAACCGTCAAATTAGAAATATCCTGGGAACCAGTGGCACCAAAAATTTATACTGTGCTTACAAGATTATGACACTCGGCTAAAATATTTTAAATGGCGGATTTTTCCGTTATACTGAAGTAGGTGTCAACTTCTTATTTAAATTGGGAAACTCTGTATTTTCATTTTCAGATTTTGTATTAAATTATGAATACTTTTTAGAATATTATATACTTAACCAACAATTTTCTAGATGAGTTTGAACTTCTATGTCAAAATTTAAGTTTTCGGACCAGAAATGGTACTTTTTTCTCATATACAACACCTAATTATTTGCTTTTGAATGTTTTTTTCTTCGTATGAAAACGGCCGAAACTTATGTTTTTCAAATGGAAAGTACTTGAACTAATTTATCATTGAGAAATAACAAGCATTTGTGTGAGGTTGTTTATTTCAAAAGTCGTTATTTTTGAAAATCACATTAGTTGGTCACGATGACGTCTAATGCAACCGTCGCGACATTGTTGCATGTCGTCAGTTTGTCAGATGTAATAAATTCTGTCTTCAATTTTCTTGACAAAATAATAATAATGGCAAATTTGCGGTGAATATAACAGAATAGTATCCAGAATCCGTGTTTAAGGGAGAGATATTCTGGAATGCCTCGACCAAATCATCATACTGTAAATGCTGAAAAACTGTCCCAGTTTGTTAAGTTCACACCAATGACAAGCCTAAGACTCATGTCGACAGTGAAGACTTTTACACATAGACGTCTTGCGATATTTTGCTGCTCATTCAAACCTCATCCTTGCGGAAATGTGAGCGACTGTTACAGGTGTCGAGGCAGAACAGTTTTCAGGATTTAAACAAAAATATCATTGGATCCCTTATTCATATACACTGATTCAACATTTACATCCTGGAGATTTTTTTAACACGTGTACAATTTTGTGAATGGATGTTAATGAAATACCAAGAAGATGGAGATTTTACAAAATAAATATTTGGTACGATGAATCAAAGTTTACGAAAAAGTTTAACCGTCATAGCATCCACTACTGGACTGACGAAAATTCAAAGTGTTCTTCTTTTAATATTTTTCTATTTTGGGTTGCTTACAGAGCTATAAAAGCATCCAAATGAGTTCTTTTTATAGAAATAGAACAATTTTTCCGAACGGTGGTAACACTGGATAACGTCCAAGCTGTCATTACGTTCGGTGTGCATTAATTTAAATCGTATTAATGTTCAGTAGATTTATTTATCTACTTATTTTATTTCCACCCATTTTTAAATAAAACATAATAAATGTACTAATTAAAACTTAAACTAGCATTTAAACCAAAGTTTAATGAGCACACACCTTAGTAATACACTTCAAAATTCCCTAAATTTAAAAACTCATGAAATTTTATTTTAAAATCAATCTGAGTTTCAAAACAGACAAAAACAGTATAAAGAATTTGTTTCAGAAGGCATTTTAGTGACTGTACTTATAAGAAACTAGTTCTCTTTAATATACTATTTGTGCTGTGAAAAACGATAAGAAATTCAATTCTTGTTTTATGACGAAAATTTAAACGGAGAGTGTTACTACATTCTAGAGGTCAAGTAATTTTACCAGCAATGCACAACTTACCTCATAATGAGGCTAGCGAAGCTTGGTTCCAGCAAGACGGTGCACCGGTTCACAATCATCGAAGAGTAGGCATTTTGCTTGACGAAATATTCAACGATAGATGTATAGCTCACAACGTTCATTTCTCTGGTCGACAAGATCCCAACAATTGTCACCGTTAAATTACTACATTTAGGGAATATGTTAAAACAATGTCTTCTTCTGGAACCGGTCACTACTAAGGAAGATATGATAAACAGAGTCTTTTCTCGTTTTTAATGGAATAGACAGAGAATCAATTTCATGAGCTACGAATGAAAATCTCATTAAAAGAGTCCAGAAATGTTTGTGTTGATGGACAACATTTTGAACATTTGTTACATTAACAAGGTACTTTATTATTTTTTATATCATCTATTTATGTGTTCACGTTTTTTACTATTACAATGTGAAAATTGTATATCAACAAAAATAGCCTAATTGGAAAAAAATTAATTGTGAGAAAATGTTGATGGTTACAATTTATGAGATAGGCACAGGATCCTAATACAAGTAGATTAGTGATAAACGAATAGAATTAATTAAAAGTATATGACATTGATTTGACCTCTGCTTGACAGTTGCATTGTAGAATCATCGTGGCCAACTAAAGTGAGATGAAACAGTCACTGGTTTAATGGAAAACTAGAAAATTGATAATATTTCAAAAAATAACGATTTTTGGAATAAACAACCTCACACAATTTTTTTTTTATTTTTAATGATAAATTAGTTCAAGTAATAAAAATAGAAATACGAAAGTTTACATCTACTCCGGTGTAACCGGAAGTGCCGCTATCTTGACAATATTTTAGCCGAGTGTTCCTAATCTTGTAAGCACAGTACCATATTTTCAACTTTTGATGTCACT
The DNA here is from genome assembly GCA_030710515.1 of Abscondita cerata. Classification (NCBI taxonomy): domain Eukaryota; kingdom Metazoa; phylum Arthropoda; class Insecta; order Coleoptera; family Lampyridae; genus Abscondita; species Abscondita cerata. The sequence continues at coordinate 106,152 of JALBCR010003880.1, read as the reverse complement.
GGTTCTCGAGATATTTGTAATTGACGGTCTATCTGCCGCACCCTGTATAAAAATATATTCGATTACTATTTAAAGAATTAAAATTAACTTACATTTTTCTACAATCTTGATGTCTTAATATATATTTTTTTTCGGTTTGTTCGTCCGTCTGTACGCAAGATGGCGGTCGATCACGTGGTAGGTAGTCACGTGCCCACTACTTTTTAGTCACAATTTCTATATTTACCTAAGAGTTATCGACACTATTAAAATTAAATTGATTTTTCTTACAATCTTGATGTCTTAATAAATTAACAAAACTAATTAGTTAATAACAGTTAAAATTATAACCTTACATACACAATTTTTTAATTCAAATTAAGTAACCATATCCTTTATTGGTTTAACGTAAACATTGGCTACAAAATGATATGAATAATTGAATAGAGGAAAATAGGTTTTTGTGCAAATTAAAAATATTTTTGTGTAATTGTACTGTTAGATTTAGTAAAATTATACACTAAAGGTCTTTTTTTACACTTTTAGTTTTTCTTTTTGTAAGACTTCAATTATCTCCCCTGAACTGTCGAATCTCACAGACTGACTTATATTGGCCTGAAACCCATATTTGTACTTCTGCTTTTAAGACTTGCAATGACTAACCTCCCAGGTTGACAATTTGTGGTTGAGGTGATTAGGGCATGAAAATGCTTGCTATAAAATGGGAATTAACAACCTCCTGATTTTGTTATATCCACTGTCGTTACTTTTTTATCATTCCTGTGTTAGTTAAGTGCAGATTTATTTTTAAAATAAAACTTTTGCTTACTTTATGCAAATTAAAAATATTTAGTTTCATGCATGTACAGATTAACATTACTTTCTCCATCAGCTACGGCTGGCTCTCACCTACTGATTCCATATTTAAGGTATTTCGATGTAAGCGAACTTACCACAAAATCGTGCGATCTTGGGTTCAAGTCCCGTATTATTAGGAACGTAATATTTTTTGTAAAAAATATAACGAAATACAACGCATACGAATAAAACAGGTATGAAACCTGAATAAATTATATTCAATCTTCACATAACATCGCAAAAATTATGTACGTATTCATTAAAGATTTGTGCATTCAAGAAAACGTTCTGAATCCTGAAACCTTTTTTAATGAGTTGGTGTTCGAAATACATAAGTATTTGGTTTGTCGAGAACTCGCGGTTTTCAAGTTCATAAATTTCGTTCCACTAATTGTAGTCACTTCTCATGAAAAGAAAATACCACAAATTATACAAAAATGCATATTATTGTTTTTTTGTTATTTTTACTAGTTATTTTTCTATTGCAGATTGATGTTGTTTACATTAAAAATGACTTCTCTATGTTAATCTTATGTTATTTCTCTATGAGGGGAAACTTGTTTATGTTAACATTTTAGTTAATCGTTCGCGATAAATTTCTTTACAAATTCTAAGAACGTAATATCACTTAAAAAATTTATATTTTTTATACGAACCTTTTATAACAGCAAACAAGTTCAAAAAAGTACCCTATAGAAGTAGAAATATTGTTGCATTTCTGACTTTTGCTGTTAATTAATTTCACACATTTTGATTTGATTCCAAAATGTAAAAATAGGTTTCAGTAAATTTTTTTTCTATAATTTTTACTTCATCTTTTTTTTTGTTGTTCTTCGTTACATGGTGTCCTATTTTTTTATAGTTCTTCTAAAAACTATGTACTTCATCCATTAGGAAACAGAAAAATGAAAATTTTGTATTTGGTATATTACATCTTCGAAGTATTCAATAGAATGTTTGGTCATAAGAGATTTTCAAAATATTAAACTGACGATAAGTTATATTTTCTTAAATGAAAATCATAGCAAGCTAGACACAGTCATTGTTTGTCAAATCCTATTTTTTTTATTTCAGAGTTTTTATTTTTTAAAAGTTAATCAAGTTAAATGTGCACGTGTCCTAAATGCCAATTGTCAATATGGTCGTCACATGTTTATAAAAATTGGCGAATATGTCAAAATTTTATGTATCGGACGTTACGCTACTAGATGTCGCAACACTTATCGATCGTATATGATGTGCCCTCTAGTAGGAAATATAGACGACAGCATGCATTTGTACAATAGTGAACTTCTTACATTCCTTAACAGTTCCAAAAGGACTAAACAGTTGTCAGTGAGTCATCTCTATTGTTTGTTTGTTTTTGTACAAACTCTTGCGATCTTACAGCGGCGATTCGAGATTGTTATTTTGCTAACACTTAGTTGCTGTAATAATCAAAGGATCGACTTATGTAACTGCTTACATATCTGTCGACATAGTTGCTATAATGCGGTTCGCATTTTCGCATGTGTTACGTTAACATGAGTCGACCCTAGGTGTCGCAACACCCTATCTAACGTTACGTCAAATTTATTTAATATTGACATATCGGTTGAGACTTTCACGTCCCGTTTGCGAACCAGTGTGGTCTAGATTCGAGTCTAACGTCCGATTCCAATCAACGACTACATTTATTTAATGTTATTGGTGGAATTATATATTATTTGGAAATGCCGCCAATTCAAATAATCAAGAACTGCAAGCGTTAATGCACTAGTATAGAAAGCGTTAAATTTTTGATAAATGTACTTTTATAGTGGGATGCGGTTGCCTGTACTGTTAGTTATGTTAATTTTTATCAAAATTTTATAAAAATAATTATGAAAAATATTGATAGGATCAGCTTTTACAAAATCCATAAACATACACCATAATATGAGGTATTTTATAATCTCGTAAAAACAACTGCAACTGTCACTTTTTATGACATTTATGTCAAATTGACATTTAGGACAACGTTGTCAAATTTAACTTGATTAACTTTTAAAAATAAAACCCCTTTTTATCTCTGAAGCAAATGAAAATTGGATTTGAACAATATGAGATTTTTTTGCTATTTTGCTTCCTGGAATGCCCCTAAATATTTTTTATTTCCTCTCAAATTACCCTGTATATCATAATATGATTTATGCAAGAATAGGATTGTGATTTGTACCTTTTACTAAAATTCTTTAACAATTATCAAAAAAAATTAAAATATTCTGAAATCAGAGAAATTTTGACTTACTCGGAGATTTTCTTCAAATGTAAAGTATTTAAAAAAATCATTTTGCACAGAATTCCACATCGATTCAGTCGTTTAGAATATTTTTGCTGGAAGATGTGGAAATAAATTTATTTAAAGAAAAAACAGTTTTAATAAAAGTTTGTGAATAATAAATTGAAAATAACTTTTCTTTAACAATTTTTCTATATTAATGTTAATAAAATAAAATTCAAAAGAATGAAAAAAAATCAATCAATCAAAATGAAGGAATTTACACCAACTTTCATCATACTATGTTGCTGTAGTTCGCAAAAGGTTGTATAATATCAAAAAGATCGACTTATGTAACTGCTTTCACATCTGTCGACAAAGTTGATTTAATGCGAATTAATTTAGACGTGGTAACTCCACGAGCCAACCGCTAATGCTCTAAACACTTATAAGCCAAAGTTCGTTTCACATCGATCAAGTCATTCTACAAATTTTGGTTTCACTTGTTTCCGTCAAATAAATTTGATAGTGTGAAACACAATCATTTGCTTTTTTAACAAACATTTGATCATTGAAAAACAAAATAGGCAGAACTAATACTCATCTAATTATTTTTTATCTGAAGCAAGAATTTGACGTTTGATTTGAACAATGATAGATGTGAAACGCGTTTTGGAAACTTTTATTTGTAATATTTTTGAAAATATTTTTCACATGTGACCATTAAAGTCCGCATCATATGGAAATGTATTTTATTAATCTTTTTTTTTTTTTTTTTTTAAATTTGAGTTCGGCGTCAGTTTTGATCGATTGAAATGAAAAATTTACGGAAAAAACTGTAGGGCACGTGATTCGCATTTCTACAAAAACACACTTTTAATATAAGCGATACTTCTATAGAAACCATGTGTCGGGATGAAGCATTGTCAAAATCAAAAAGAATTATGTAGGTTGCCTTGAGTCTAATTTTTAGACTGGTGCAATTTCCAAAAATAGTGAAACAATCAAAATTGCCTTTAGGAAGCTTGAAATTTTGCCTACGGGCTCAAAATTGCATTTAGATCGACTTTTTCTTTATAACTTTTTCGAAATTCTGAGAAATTATCCCACTTTTGTAATTTTTGAAAAAATAATTTAAATTTGATAAATAGTGCGAATCATATAAGCCTTTTCGTAAATGTTCGTTTCCAATCGATGCAGAAACTAACGACGAAATCAAATTTCGAAAAACTATTAATAAAATAAATTCCCTAGTCACATTGTATATGAAAATATTGTTAATAAATATTTTTTCCAAATAAAAGTTTCTAAAGCGTGTTTCGCATCTACACAATTCAAATTAAACGTCAAATTCTTTACTTCAGTCAAATTTATTTGATGAAATAAGTTTGACAATGTTTTACATTTGTCAAATTAATTTGATTGAGTGTTGGTTCTGCCTGAGTACAAAACTGTAGAAATTAAAACATTGAAGGAATACTGGCCTATTTCATGCAGGTATGAAATAAAATTTCAATTGACTTTCAAGCTGAAACGGTGTCAAAGTTTATTACTAAATATTTATTATTTTTTTTATTTTTGCAGTAAAAATTCCATCTAAATCACTACATTGCGGACATTAAATTCATATAATAGTCAGCATTATAATATTTAATAGTTGACAATAAATATTTAGTTGAGTAGTTGTCTAGTTTACATAACACTGCATGGCATTGAATGGTTTAATTATGTCCTATTAACTTTAACTCTGTTGGACAAAGTCACTTTGAACTTTTTTTCAAAAATAGTAACAATTTGAAGAACATGAAGCTAAGAAGCAGCTCAAATGAACACGTGTAGAAAGTGTAAATATCTGTTTAACTTACTCATAGGTTGATTCTGAATTTGGAAGAGGTCGCTGTTATTGGGATGGCGTGTGTACGGTTTTTTTTCAAAGAACATGGGAGGTTATTAACTTTATAGATATTGTATGAGCTGTGTTTTATCATTTATAGTATTGTTGGATTACCTGGGAATCTAACTGAAAATGTCTCAAGACCTTCATAGCTTCATAATTTGTTAAAAAATTGGCGATTCTGGTTTGATTGATATCAACTTTTTTTTTTTAATATAATAGAACTTTGCTAATTTGACTTCCAATGGTGGGAACGCTTACAAAGATAGATTATCAGAAGTACAATTGTAATTGAGCACTAGGTACTTTACAGAATTCTTCTTAATAGCTTTTCTTGGTTATTGTCATGTGATAAACGTCACGTGACGTTTCGTTTGTTCTCGAACTAGCTTACTTATACAGGGTGTTAATGAATACGCGTTACAGATTTTAAGGTGACAAAGAAATTGCAGAAATAGGGTGAAAGTTCATATAAACATATACTTTTAGAGTTTTAGTTTCGAATTGCAGCTCTTTGAAGATGATGTCTTCAAGTCATTTTTAATACATATCTTCAAAACGCCGTTTTAAAAAATATGAAACTTGGCAGAATTAGTTAACTTCGCAAGCCAATTTTTCTGATGCAGATTAGATTTTTCTGATACAACATAAGCGTCTCATTTGAAGGAGCCAAATGATATTTTCAATCATATCTACAACTTTTTACATTTTAGATAATGAATTAGGAATTTTTACCAACACAAAGGTACTCTTTGTTTAGAGTACACAAGATACACCGTGCTTTTTATTTTAGCTGTCGTACTAAATTTTTAAATAAAGGTAACTTTTGAAAAATTTTATTAATAATTATTACAATAAATGTTTTAAATGACGACCACTAACCTTGAAGGTATTTATAAAAATTTACCTGAAGACATCATCTTCAAAGAGCTCCAGCCTCTATATGCATTTCTAATTGATACTGAAGAATGTTACTTAATGTGTGTTTATACTGTAGGTAACAATGCTATCGGTAGCTACAATATCTGCCCCATCAAAAAACTCATCAATTTGGAGATGACCAAATAGAAACCATTTGACAACTGTCCAGTTTTTGCAAATATTACACATACGCAATAAAAATAGATACGTAAATGATCATCTCATTGATCTTCGTCTTTTACGCTAATGAAAATTTTATGTCACTGGCTGTAGATTGTTTGGCCGCTTTTCTTCATCTTTTATACAAAAGTAGGGGAAGCAGTTAGTTCTCATCGCCAAACGTCACTATATGAATTGATAAAATGATTCTGGTTTTGGCCCAGTCTTTATCGGTCGCTATCCAACGCCTACTTCGCTGGCAACTTTTTCAATAGATTAGCTTTTGCCGAATCTATTTTAACTTTTAATTAAAATGTTTACGTTATGTTGTTGCCGCTACCAATATATACAAGGTGTCCAGAACCTCTCCTGACAAACGAAGACCGGAGATTCCTCAGATAATTTTAAGACAATTTAACCCAATTTACCTAGTCCGAAAATGCTTCCTAAGGAGCTAGAGCTCTTTGAAGATGGCGCCTGGTAAAGTAAAAAATTAAAAGATAAACTTCATGAACTGACAGTTCAGAGTGCAAAAAATATAAATTTAACTTCAATGACAAAACAAAAATTTTCAAATCTATTTTTCTAGAAAACGTTGTATCCTAATGACTTAAAGTAAGAGTACCTTTTTAGTACTAGAATACCTGAAAATTTAATAATATAGTGTCACAAATGCTTAAAAGTTAAAGACAAAAATGTTATGTTAAAATAACTGTTGACCTACCCAAAACGGACGCCTATGACCGGTACTAGAAATTGCAATTGATGGAATCCATTCATCTCTGAAGGCTAAACAAGCATACCAGTTTTTGCTTTTCTAAGTAGAAGCGTTCTGGAGGTATTTAAAAAACTATTTACAAGGCGCAATCTTCAAAGAGCTCTAGCTCCCTTAGGAAGCATTTTCGTACTAGGTGAATTGGGTTAAATTGTCTTAAAATTATCCGAGGAATCTCCGGTCTTCGTTTGTAAGGAGAGAGTCTGGACACCCTGTATATATTACTGATGGATTTAATTTGATAGCTGTTTTCCATTTAATTACAAGTAAATTTAATATACAGAGAGATCTTACAAAAATACATGAAATTTTAAATTGGGTAAACTGAATATTACATTACAGTACGTTGTTCTGGTTGTCATTGAGGTTATATTTGTTATTTTGTTATATGTACGTATTTTTTTTATTCTTTTCGTTTTGAAACCAGTAAATATGTGTAACTTTTGGTGTAACAAATTCAAAGCAAACATTTGAAAATGCATTTATATAGATTTAATAAAACAGCTGTTTATATGAATAATAAATCTGGCAACGTCAATGAGATTTGTCACCCACTATTACCAACAATTATTTTTTAGGATACAGTAATGTATGGATAGTCCGAACCCCCATAATCCGAAATACTCTATAATCCGAACGCCCCAATTGCGTAAAATGATATTCATAATCTGAACACCATGCGTTCTGCAATCCGAACACCGGTTTCCGAGAAGATGATGAAACACTTTACTACACGTCTCTGCGAGTTGGTTTGTTGTTTAGTTATCAAGAGACAACCAGAACAGTTTAGTTGTTTTGTTTTGTGAGTTGTCGATACGTTGTGTGCTGTGTGCATACATATTGCAACCATGACTTCTAAACGTAAGCATGTCACCTTAACACTTGAAAAAAGGCTGATATTTTACGTCTACTGGAATCTGGGAGTTCATTCCCATCTCTGGCAGCGCGATTTAATGTTGGGAAGTCAACAATATCCGACATCAAAAAAAAGAAGAACGAAATTCTTGGTTATGTATCACGAACTGAAAAAGGGCCGGGAACAAGGAAAACGATGCGTAATGCGGAATTTTCTGATGTCGAAGATGCAGTATATACATGGTTTCTACAACAGAGAGCGCGACATGCACCAATTTCCAAAGCAATCATACTTCAGAAGGCTCGCCAGTTCTTCAGTGATATGAATTATGGAGAAGAAGTCAATTTTGAAGCAAGTAGAGGAGGTTTTAAGGATTCAAGCACAGATTTGGAATCCGCTCGTTGAAAGTTACTGGGAAGAAGCTGTCGAGTGACGAAAGTGCCGTGGAACTATTTCGTATTGAAATGAAACAGAAAATTGAGCAATTCCGTCTTTCTCCAGAGCAAATCTACAACGCGAATGAATCTGGTTTGTACTGGCGTTGCCTTCCCGAAAAGACATTAGTACACGCGGACGAAAAGGGTTCACCGGGTCGCAAACTCAGCAAAGATCGAATTACTTATATGCCTTGTGCAAATGCAAGTGGCCGACACAAATTAAGGTTGCTTGTAATCGGCAAATCAAAAAATCTAAGACCATTCAGAAACATTGAGCTACCTGTCTATTACCGATACCAAAAAGTGCATGGGTTGATCAAGCTTATCTCAAAGAATGGTTCCATAATGAATTCGTACTAAGAGTAAAAAGCATCTTCGCAACAACAATCTTGAAGAAAAAACACTTTTGGTATTGGATAATGCTTCAGCTCATAGACCAGAACAACAACTAGCCAGCCGTGATGGTAATATTTAAGTAATGTTTCTACCAGCCAATTGTACCGCCCTGATTCAGCCGATGGACCAGAATGTTATCCAAAATGTTAAAATCACATATCGGAAAAGATTGCTGCAAGAGGTGCTCTTACAAGAAGATGAAAACATAGCGAATTGTTTGAAAATGTGTCGTTGAAAGATGCTGTGTTTGCGCTAGCCGAATCTTGGAAACAAGTGCCTGAAAAATCGGTGAAGAAGTCATGGTCTCAACTTCTTTCGACCAATACCATGGATGAATGGGATGTAGAAGATTTGATACCTTGAATGAATTAAGAGAAAATGGTCTGATGGAGAACCTGATCTAGTGGAGTTAGTGAACAGAGTGAATCGTGCTGATAATCCGATGACTAAAACAGTAGTTGCAAAATGGGCAAGAGGTGAAGATGAAAAACATTTGGATGTAGATATCTTAGAAGATGATGAGACTCATTGCTTCTGTCACAGGACGGAATCAGAACTCTGATGACGAAGAACCTATTAAAAAATATCCAGTAAAGAGGCGGTAATGTCATTCAATTCATGTCTACAATGGGCGGAAGAAAATGCATTGCCACTGCATGAAGTGATTCTTCTAAGAAGAATTCGGCAGAAGGCTGTCGATCTAACCATCCAAAAATGTGTTCAAAGCACTCTTGATAATTTTATTCAAACTGTTGAGAGACAATGAACTGTGTAAATAATAGGACTCTTCAAAAACTTTTGTTGTTAATCAAACGTTTCATTTATCTTTTCTTATTACAATGCAATACATTAGAATAAAAAGTATTATGTATAGTGTGCATATACTAAACAGTACGTATGTACATAATTATGTATACATATTGAATAAATAAAAGTTTTCATAACCGCTGAGTACCTATTTTTCTGTGACATTTCTGATGTATTTGTACGGTTAAAGAAAGTATCTATGAACCGAACGTGCTCGGATTATGCATATCATTTATTTTGAATTCTATAATCCGAAGTTTTGGTAAAACGAACGGGTCCTGCAATCTTTCTGTTCGGATTATCCATACATTACTGTACAATAACAATTTTACTTTTGATTGCTCTATACAGGCTTGTCGAGCTAAGCGCGCGTCGGTCTATAGCTCCTAAACCAATGAGGTTAGGAATTTCGTTCATATGTCAATTCATACTATTTGTAAGTTGTCTATTTTTGGAAAAAAATTCTTGAGTTCACAGGGTGTCCCAAATAAGTGTGACGATATGAAAGTCATTTTTTTTAATGAGACACCCTGTATTTTTGCATATTTCGGTTCACCCATGCACTCTATCAATTGCCGAAAATCTACTAGTTCTGGCATTTTAGGAGAAATAAATAAAAAATGAAAAACATAACATTTGCGGACTGAAATAAAAATTAAAAATTTCACATTTTTTGGCTCACGGTTTGATATGGATTGATTTGCGAATGGTAAAACAGTAGCACAGTTAATTAGTATCTAAATAGTCTTGGTACATAATTTTCAAAATCTCTTCTGGTTTTTGGGTATGGCGTTTGCAGCTTGATCACAGGCTAGAACCGGAAAATGTTTCTCCAAAAAACATTGTGCATTTTATTTGACGAGGCTATTTAATTAGGATCTAATTAGACCTTAATTCATGCTTGATCTCAAGCTGAAACCGTCACACGTATTTACGAGCACTTAATTTGACATAGAGTTCTTAATTATGTATGAAATGTAATAATTTTTGATTTTACAATGTGGCGGGTCCATTTGATCGATGTCATTTCCATGTACTTGCTTCGGATTATATTATTTAACCTATTTTTAAAAGAAATACTTAAAGTTATTTAATTATTTTTAATAATTTTCAAAATTGTTCCATAATTCCAAATAACAATCACAAATTTATTTTACTTTTTATTAATTATTTATAAAACCACTGAAAGATCGATATTTTAGTGGAGGAATAGCGAGTGATAACGATACACAATCGCCAAATCTTTCTCCAAACCATTCTGGTGTTTTATTTGATAAGACCATTTAATTAGATTCTAATTAATTCAACCTTGATCTAACATGGGACGTTTAACAAGAAAACTTTGAGTTCTTAATTTGACAATATAGGGGTCCAGCTATTATTTAAATACATTTAATAACTTCTGTACACAAATGTTCCATAATTGAAATAAGAATCAATTTTATTTATTATTTTTTTACAAACCAATGGAAGTCATGTATTGTAATAGGTGCTGGATCGATATGTTAATAAATTTCATAGAAACGTGATGCAAATCATGGAAGATTAAGTCAAAATCGACAGTTTTAATTGCTTACAAAAATGTATGTAGAACCTACAATTTTATAGATGCAAAATCAGTGGTAGACGATATATTTTTGGTTGTTCTTCATTTAATAATATCTTGATCACAGAAAAGTAAACTATCTTTTTCTGTGTCTTGACTTAAAAACTTTTACCGACATATAGGTATTAACGTGACCTTTGGCACATTTTTTTATAAACTTTAATCTTTGGATAAGGAAGTCTACGATGATGTTTCAAACATTTTTATATCTGACATGTAATTTACATAAACATGTGAATAAAGCCGATGTTTATTTCGCCAACCTATTTCTGCTAAGGTTTTCTTATCATAAAAGTAAATACTTTGTTATGGCGCATAATTCGCATATTTCTAACCGTTCGTCATCAGTCACATCATAAACTTTAAGAAATTCGAAAAAGTAGGAAAGGTTTCGTGATGTTCAGGGCAAAATAATACGATTTAAATTTTTTTCGTAGAAAACAGGAAACGTTTCCATTGTTACATTTGTCAAACTCAATGCAAGAATATTTTCTACATTTATCATCACCACCTTCCAGGTTTCGAAAAAGGTATTAACTGTTATTTACGGATTAGTACCGTTTATGCTTTGAATAGCCTTTTGCTGCTTAAATAGAAACAATTTATTGTCTTGGGTAAGGAATTTTACAACAGATACTTCAGGAAATATTTATAATATTTACGTGAAGAGTATATGCAATGACTGAACAAAGCAATGAAGGTTTGAGTTTTGTAGAATGAATTATTGATTTCAATTTATTAATTAATTAAATAAATAATTTAATTCAAGAGATTGTGTGTGTTTTCACTGACACTAGTTAGTTAAGATTTTAACTGAATCACTGGAATCGGAGAAATTCACATACTTTCTATTTATCCCCAAATTGAGGTTCCATCGAGATGAATAGTAATGAAACTACTTAGTTAATAGAAAACAATACCACAAACCAGTAAAGGTGAATAGGACAAAGGGTAGAAGTTGGTTACCTGCTCGGCTTTCCAGTGAAGTAGATATAGATATATAGATATAGGGTGCGATGCTGGGTGAATTTGAAATCCCGGAGGAAATATCAATAACTTTCCAACTTCTATTAGAAATTGGGAAATTATTACTGGACAGTTATGTAGAACTGGCAGAGTAGGTTTTGAACTTTTATAGGTTAGCACAATCAAAGGAACGTAGATCAGTTGATGACCGAAGATCAACAGGAACACGGTTTTAATTTTTTAAACCCCTGAAGATAAAAAGTTGTGCGATGCAGTTCCAGTACTTGCTTCAGTACATACAAGAAGGTTCAAAGGCAAAGGAAATGATGATTGCAGTAAACTATCTAAACGCTGTGGAAGAGCTTAACCAGATAATGTGGTAGTCGTTACTACAAGTTTACGTTAGAGAGCTGCTGGCAATATTGTCATAGTTAATGCGGTATGCAAAGTGCAAACTTTCCAAACTTACATAAAGCTATAAACCTTTCTACGTGCTATAGACTCAATTTGTCCAAGACCTTGAACCATGTATTTTTTCACTGCTAGAGTCAAGTATAATACTAGAGGATGTGCTACAGATGTAGCAAAGAAACCCTGATTTGAAGTCTTGAAGTCTGAACTGCAAGCCAACAACATTTAGACTTGCAAGATTTACTTGCCTGTACTTTTTGTAAAAACAATTATGATAGTAGTAACAACTGCCTGCAAACGGACGGAAGAAAAAAGAAAGCAGTTATGAAGGAAAAGACCTGAAATCTTGCCTCAAGCCTGGAAACATCAGCTGTCAATCACTGACAATTGTTTCTGCAAAAGAAATATAAGGTAAGATTATCTCTCCTGTCATGGAGACAGCAAGAAGTCAAATGAATCCATCACGGTCAACAACGATACTAGTTATACGAAAACTGGAGGAACAAATTCCAACATAGCTTTTTAAAATGAAATTTTATAGAAAACAATTGTAGTTTGGATGGAAATCACCGACGGGCCTAAGGCTCAGGCTCGTTTAGTATTTTATGGTGGAAATGTACGGTACTAAGCCTGTCGGTGAAGAACTCGGAAAAAGGTGTCGTTTGGTGGAACTGTTACTCCATACCGAAGATAAAAATTCATCAACAAGCTGGGTAGAATTTTTATGGAAAAAACACTGTTATTATTAACCTGCGAGAACATCCAGGTCCCGAAGAAACAATTCAATTTATGCCTTCCCCAGATGTGCAACGATGTGAAGAAGACCTACCCACTAATTACATTAGTGGTTCTAGGGACTAGTAGTCTACCACCAGTAAATTAATCAAGAAGGACTATTTGAAGTTTACAATAATGTCTTCAAGCGGTGTGTGAAGAAAGGTATGTTCAAGAAGTTCCTTAAATAATGAAGAAGGGCAGTTTTTACGTCATTATAGAAATATAGTCGGTCACCAGTTTGTAAAAACCGAATTGCATCGAGCTACTACCGTCCTCACTTCGCTTCCGTGATTTCCGTTCCGTTAACGAACAAGACAGGATGTTTTTGAAATTTTTAAGTGGTTTGAAGTATAACAAAAATTGTGAAAATATTCCAGCATGAACGATGTTGACGTGCTAAAATTACATTTAATGGAGGCAACTAACGAAGACTAGGAACGTATGCTGTTCAGTTTTTGTAAGTGGATAATGTAGTGAGCTTAATAAATACTATGACAGAGTACGAAAATTTTGAAAGTTTTTACAAAGTATCTGGATAGAACTGAAAGGGCGGGAACATTCGTTTCAGCAGAATGTGCATGTGGAGTCTCCAGTACTCGGGTTGAAGTGGGGATAAAGATTCCAGTATTCATCATCAAGAAGGATGAAAACAAAAGTTATCATGGGACAAGGAACTTTCATAAGATCTAAGGGAAGAATCTTTAAAGTGGTTCCAACACATCTATCCTCTACATGAAATTAATTCCCAAGAATGTACCATTAAAAATGAAAGAAGGAGATGAAGATAAGATGGAAGGGTCCAGCATTGGTGACTACTATGAGTGTTGCAGCCATTGACCTCCCGAACAACTTTGCTGAAAGGTCCAGATGGGGCAACCATCCCTGTGATCTCTCCAGAGGTCAGCAAAGGTCAAGTATTGAACTTCATAAAATTATCATGCGGGTGTCGGTGGAATCGGAGGCTAAAAAGAAAGTGTCCGACCAGTTTTGAGGTCATCCGATGACTTCCGTGACCCTAGAGGTCACCAAAGGTCACTAACATGAACAATGGGTCGTATGGATATCAATGGAATTCAAAGTTGAACGGAATATTTCTGGCCAATTTTTGCCGTCATCTAATGAGGTCCATGACCTGTGGAGGTCATCAAAGGTGGTAGGAAATGCCTATTCAAATTCAGAGATAAAATGCTAGTAATATCTTTGCCTCACGATATTCTTCACAACCCCGGTAAAGGGTCAAACGAAGTTCAAATACTTGACTTTTTGCTGACCTCTGAGGTCACAGAGATGGTTGCCCCACTTGGACCTTTCAGCAAAGTTGTTCGGAGGTCAATGGCTACAACATATCCAAAATTGCGCAAATATCACGGACCCACTATTTCATGCCCAAACATCCTCCTTCTTTATGTATTTGCTGCATTTGATGCATCGTGGAGTCTCCTGATTTTCGTTATGGCGAGTAATCGTGTCAAGAACATATTGAAACTACTTAACGTATGTACTTAATCACATCAAAGAAAAATTGTGCTGATATTTCTTCACGTGGACATAATGCAAAAGAACTTAGGAAGGAAGATGGTGGGACGAAAGTGAAAAAGAGTTTATCTGTCTTCATCAATCCAAACAGTTGATGAAATCAAATGGATTCTGAATGTTCTACTGAGTGTTAATTACAAGTATAAGGGCACCTCATTCGGAACATCCAACGTCACCTATTATTTGCTACATATCATCAATACACTATAACGTATCAATTTTCAGTGATAACGTAGCTTCGACATTTTTCTTTAAATCTCCACCTCCATAGTTTTTTGTCAAAACAACTGTTCTGTAAGTGTAACACCTTTCCACCATATGGAAAGGTAGTATTTGTATTTGTTTTGATTGTGATCTAAATATAATTCAAAATTGACAACATAAAAATATTTCAGGTTTTTAATTGTGTACGAAATTCAACCATACAACTTTTATTTGAATAATTTTTTCATGTTAATATTTTGTTCACCCTTTATGTATGCATATCGTGATGAGCTTAACAAGAAATAGAAGTTTAATTAATATATAATCATAACATAAGAAATCATCGAGAAAGTAAAAACAAAGAAATTCAACAACTGACGTACTAAAGAGAGGAAACATTCAATTAAAGAAAGAATTAAAATATACATACAGTGAAGGATTAAATATATGGAATTTTAACTACATAAAAATAAGGAGTATAAAACTAGCACAACAACGAATAATGGACGTAAGTAAGAACAATGTATTAGTGGCAAATAATGTAGCGACAAAATAACAAGTTAATACAAAAATAACAAATAAAATAAATGAAAAGTGAATAAATGAAGAATGAAGTAACTATAAAAGGAAGAACTAAAATAAAAGAGTAACAAACTATAATAAAAATAATGTACTTATTAAAAAAATATAAAATTAAGAAAGAAAATCAGTAATGAATATAAAATTTAATAATAATTAAGATGAGGTTAAAATAAATGAAGAGATTAAATCAACTTGAAGATGTTGTACATTGTGAATAAAATTGCAAATTTACAAACTTATAAAACTGAAATAAAACGATGATTAATTATTATTAATAACAAGATTAATACAGGAATGAATAATAGAAATGGTAAAGAAGCTTATAATCAATGGTAAAAGGCTGTCGGTAGGGTAGAGGGTCAAGGACTGACTAAAGAAACCTTCCTTATCCTTTCAGTTGCCTATCCGGCACGACTATTCAACAGATAAGAGGACAATTAAGCTGATATTTATGTTCTGTTTTTGTTTTGGCGATGTTCCTGGATGTGCTTCTTTCTTCTTGATCTATTTTTTTGTTCTTCATATGATTTTATGTTCATTCTTGTCTTCTTTTTCGATTTTCTATGTTTTGCTGATGCTTTCGGTTTCTTTTCCTTGTTCTTCATTATGGTGATTATCATTTGGCAGATTTATTTCCAGTTCATTTCACATTATTTTGTTCTTCATAATGATTTGTCATCGTTCATTCTTGTCATTCTTTCGATTTTCTATGTTTTTGTTGATTCTTTTTCCGCTTTCTGCTTTCTTGTTCTTCATTATGGTGATTATCATTTGTTAGATTTTTCAGTTCATTTCACATCGTAGTTGTAACTTGCTTACCTCTTCCTCTAGGTTTTTATTTGTTTCGCTTCTGATGTTGTCCGATTTGTTACATTTAATAGGGTGTAGAAGGCCATCTATCTTTTTTCTTCACAATAGAAATTGCACAGAAAATGGAAAAATGAAACAAGGACGATTAAAGGAGAATTTGATCTATAAAAATTTATTTATTTTTTTTTTAGAGCTGAAACAATGTGTTGTCAGATCGACTGATAATGTCGCTTGTAATCGGTTTTGAGTTGCCACTGATAGTGTGCTCGGCTTCTCTGGTTGTGCCCCGGGCTTCTTCTTTTAATGAAAACTGAAAAGACATATAATAAATATATAATGTGCAACACGCCCCTTGTTTCAATGTTTCTACTTGATTTTGCAATAGCTATACCTCTCAGATCAGTTCTTGAGTTGTTAAGTTTGTATGTTTTTTTTTGTAAATTGAGCTTGTAATGTATGTATTTATTTTATTTTGTTACTATAAAATTGCAAAAGAATTCGATTACATACAAAAAAACTTAAACCAAAACTAAAACAAAATACATTCTCTTCCCCTAATAGTCTTTTTCTTCCTCATTTAATTTCCCACTCTCTCTCTTAGATGTCGAGAGCATCGCTAATTGTCATACACAATATTTTTCTAATAGGTATGGCTTAATTTTATTAGGATACGCAAATTATGATGTTAAAAGTAAGGAAGAAACAGCAAGACATTTTTGAAATCGCAAAATACCGGTTACCGATAAACATCAATAATAAAATTTAAATGAAGCCATTCATAGATAACAGACCTATTCATGTCGAGCTGCTTATACAATCGTTTTTCTCATGTGCTGTACTACCTAATTATTATATTGATTATACAGGGTGGCGCAAATTTCTGTCATAGGACGATAACTTATTTAATAAGAAAGATATAACTTTAAAAGTTTGTCACATTTAGTTACTTAGTGCGCATTTAAAAAATATTTTCGTTTATACAAAGAGTCGTAGCATTACAAACTAACATTTTTAAAGAACACACCATATTTTCTTTAAGATTCGAAAGACTCATCAAGAGACTTAAAAATATAGCATGTCAATACATTGTACAGGGTATTTAAAGATATAGCTAAGATATACAAAGTTTTCATTAACTAAGTTATCCTCCGATGTCGAAGTTTGCTTACTCCTGGTAGAGTCTTTCACTCAATATTAATAAATACAGGGTCAATGATAGTTAGATATTTATAGAAATCGGGACATATGATTGATCAGAAAATGTGTATAGTGCCATAAATAAGCAAGACTTGTCTTTCTATAATGTTCTATCTATAGTGAATAATTTTTCTTATTTTTAAATGGAACTCTGCATGTTTTAGAATTGCAATTTTTTTTATAATCATATTTTCTTAATAGTTTTATTCTAGTTTTTTCTTTTTAGAAAAATGATACTGTTAAAATTTAATTAACTGGTATTTAATAGTTACGTAAATAAAATTATTTTATGTTATATAGGGCGGTTTAAAATTGACCATTTTAACGTTTTAAGGCCAAAACTTTATTTTTTTAAAATAGACACCCTGTATTATTAAAAATTTTGAAAGGCATAAATTTCGTTGATGTACTATAGTGGTATGCCTAATTTGTTCAGTTTTCGAAATAATCTTCATTTTAACCTTTCTTTTGAAAATATTAAGTGAAAATCGCAAATTATCTTAAAACTTCGGCATCTGACAAACACTGTAAAACAATTATAATTGTCAAATAACATGTATGCTTCATGACCGACTATTCCTACTATTTCGAAAACTTGAGAGTGAAGTGTACTACTATGGTACATCAGTTGAAGGAAATGGAATTGCCGTCAGAATTTTAAATACCGGGATATCAAAATTATGTTGGTCAAGGGTGGTTGTGGAATGAAAATCGTTTGTCTTAGCTTACGTTTGAAATAATTATGTCACTGTCACACTGATTAAAATTTCATACCTATTTTTTTTCAGCACAATGACTTGACAGATTCTGACACACCAAAACATATTCAAAAATTTAAACTAAGACAAACGCCTTATTCCACAAACCACCCTTGACCAAGATAATTTTGATATCCCAATAGTATACATTATGTCCCATTTGAAAAAATAATGTTATGGCTTTTCTTGTGTATCTCGTTAAAATTATCAATTTTAAACCCCTGTATAACATTAAATGAATTTATTGATGTAATTAAAAAACAAATACGATGCTTTTGCAAAATATGGCTTTTCAGATTTCTATGTGTTTAAATAACAATAAATGAAAATTTTAATGATATCACTTTGTGAAAGAATAAAAATTAAAATAATTATGATTTCGAAAACCTGTGTATAGGATAATATTAAGAAAAAATGATCATAAAACAAAACTGGCAATTTAAAAAAAAAAAAAAATAATATACAGGTGTCCCATTAAAATAAGAAAGTTTTTTGAGTAGAAAGTTTAAAACTAGTCCTACAACCATTTATAGAGATGCCAATCGAATTATGTATTATTTTGTTTACTTTTCATCAAAAGATTTAAGAGCTACTACCTTTATCATACAAAATCAGTTGTCTTCTGGAACCTCGAAGAAAATGCAAAGTCGTCACTAAAGTTGAGAAAAATGCTGTTTCATTAATCTTTCTAAAAACACTGTTCTATGAATCGAATTTGTATTTCGTATAAACCTTGAACAAAAATGTTGTTTTTATTTTTCATCCAAAGAGTAAGACAGAGTTTAATGAAAACGATGTATTGCTACGTGAATAATCTGTTTCCCAAAGAGTACTCAATTTCTGCCTTCAGAAAAATACAGTGTAGTTGTTTTTCAATCCACCTTTATTTTTATTATAGATTTTCTGTAAAGATGTAGTCGGTCTACGACAACTGGCCGTAGCGATTTGCCACCATAACAAATGGCCGCGAGACAACTGGTCGCCGGGATAAATTGTCGCTGTCATTCGAAGTCTTTCTTTCAATGTTTTTCAATATAATAAATAATTTAAAATTTGAAGCTCAGTAAACTAATACCTTGTGACATAATGCTATATCTGATCTTTTCTTAGTGCACATGTAACCATTTTACTTTTTTTCAAAGGACAGTATCTACTATAAGTATAAGAAGATGATGTGATGAGACAACAAAATCTGAGCTTTACCCTACCTACACTAGCCTGTTATTCACCTCGTCACGAAATCACTTCGTACACTATTTCTACAACGTTTACTATTTCTTCCAAAAAATCAGTTTTTTAAATCTTTCAAGAATATGTTGTATTTATCATTTTTTTAAATGAAAGTTGTATCGTATGTTCGGGTGTTAATTGCTATGGGACCAAACTACAGGATGGTGTTTTTACTCACATAGGTCCTAAACGGCTTGCTTTTATTGAGCATTTATGTTATTAGTACTTTCAAAAAATGTTTTTCGTAAATAACTAAAAGATGCAAATTAGTATGACGTTGAAACTTCAGACAATTTTTAACGTATACAGAGAATGTTTTAAACCAACAGTGGTTTGTATCATTTTAACATATGTTATACAGAGGTAACGGTTTAATTAAAATATATATAGTACTGAATGTTTTTTGTAATTGATGATTTTATGATTCAGCAATTATTTACCACAATATTTCAAATTCTTGCCAACTAAATAAAACAGTGGCTAGTGATAATTGCAGAATTACGAACGGCACCCTACGTACACCTGTTTCGCCTTATTTGAAGCTTATCAGTGTAGGGTAGCTCATACGCAAGTCTACAAGGATCACCGGAATAAGCTACAGTATTTCAACGCATTGTGCGCTCAGTTAATTAAGCTCATGAACAGTCGGCTGCCTTGATTAATCAAAATGGGGAATATTTGTAGAAATTGCAGTATGTAGATGCTGGCTGTGAATTTTTCATTGCGAAGCGC
Organism: Abscondita cerata; assembly: GCA_030710515.1. Classification (NCBI taxonomy): domain Eukaryota; kingdom Metazoa; phylum Arthropoda; class Insecta; order Coleoptera; family Lampyridae; genus Abscondita; species Abscondita cerata. The sequence goes on along the minus strand of JALBCR010003880.1, from coordinate 86,022 downwards.
ATTTTTTAACTCAATATATCAAATTCTACCAACCGAATAAAACACGTGTATGTAGGTGCCGTTCGTAATTCTGCAATTATCACTGGCTACGGTTGGCAAGAATAAAAAATAGGTTAAAAATGCGCTAGCTTATCCGCAATATGAAAAGTTCACAGCCGGCATCTTACATACTACAGATTTCTACAAATATTTGATGAATCTGAAACCTGGCAACTATCCATGAGGTGGTGACACCGACAATTTCTTAGTTAACAATCTGAATAAATGTTAGCAGTGCGAATTGTTTAAGAGTTTTAAACTGTAAAATTTGTTACTAATATTGAAAATGGTCCAATTTACAAACACGAAAATGGCCGATTGCATTTTAATTATGGAGTGCTCAATGAAATTCAAGAGCGGCTAATCTTATCAAGAGAGATCCTGATCGCCGTGTACCAAATAGAAAAACATTTGTAAGAATACATCATAGACTATGCGAATCAGGCACTTTCAAAAGTCCGCTGCCGTTATTGGGAGGCCTACAGCAGTAAGGAACAGTTGAGTTGGAGGAAGCAGTTTGGCATGAAATAGAGCGTAATCCCTATACACTGTGTTCAATATATGAATGAACAGCATGGGGATCTTGGAAACGGTAGAAGATACAAGGTTGCTCAAATTGCAAAAAATGGGCAATTTAAACTATTTCTTACAAAATTAGGTTCTAAACAATTATGTGTGATACATTGTTGAATTTCTATTAGAAAACACTACCGAATACAAGGTGTTTTTGTATGCGACCATATAAAAAATAAAGTTGTTGATGGTTTCTCCAAGATGAAATGATGGATTAAATATGACAGCAATTCATTTTCTAAAGCTCTAAAAGTGTTTTAGTTTTTAAAAAGTTAAAAACAAAAAATAAAAAAATAATTTTTGTAAATTCTCGCCCAACTTTTGCAATTTGAGCAACCTTGTATCTTCTACCGTTTTCGAGATCCCATGCTGTTCATTCTTATCTTGGACAGTGTAAAGGCAAATTTCAAACCAATTAAACGTTAATCACGTTATTGTTTGGCACATTTTGAAGTATTATCAGCTGTATCCTTACCACATACAGCGTGTTCAAGTCATTTTTCTCAGCGATATGCTTATTGTGATAGGATTTTGCAGCAACAGGTTGCATCCTTGATATTTCTATCCATAATTTTGTTCACCGATGAACCCGAAATTAATTAGGATGCGGTTAGGTGAACAAAATTATCAACAACAGTTTCCGTAAATATTTGGATTGGACCTGTTGGTGATTTCTCATTGGACCTCATGTTTTACCTCAGAGATTAAATGACCAACAGCATAGTCAGTTTATGGAGTTTATGTTACCAAATTATTAGAAAATGTTCCACTGACAGAAAGACCTTACTTTTGTCGACTAACACGTCAATTTCTAGATCTGACTTGTAGAAGACACTGGATCGGTCGCGCCGGCTCACAGTCATGGTCCCCAGGTCACCCGATCTAAATCTTAGATTTTTTTTCTTTGGATTGTCACCAAGTTTCAACGTCGTACTAATTTGCATCTTCTAGTTACTTATGAAAAACGATTTTTTAATAAATTATTTTAACACCCGTATAATAAAAATGAAACCGTTTAGGACCTGTGTTCATATGAACCTTATGTCTTAAAATTGAGTAAGGAACACCATCTTGAAGTTTGCTCCATACTTAATTAACATCCCTTATAGTGGTTTTGTGATAACTTTTAAAACGCTTCGATTAGAATTGGAGTTCTGTGGCGCATATTAGCTTAAAAAATGCGATTCGTTGCCAGACTTTATTTTTTCGGTCAATGAAATGTTTGTGTGACAAAGAACAGATTATTTCCAAATTTAATTAACTTAAAAGTGCGCACTTAAAAATATTACTTTCATTTTGTTCAAAGTTTAGACACTCGTACATTGAGTACCGGATATATCCTTGAATTTAAAAATAAACGACCAAAACGGCGCTGTGCGCCGACAAGTTAATTGAGCGCCAATTAAGTGCACACCTTAATGGTTCACATCATAAAAATGCAGTCGATTGAATAATGTGTAGGTGCACCGTTTCGCTAAATTAGATTCCCACATTATTCTAGAAAAATAATTGTGTAGTAATACCGATATATTTTTGATTTAATTTAAGGTAGGTATTTGCGAAACAAACAAAAACATAATTTTTAAATCCTTATGGAGCTACGAAAATCAACGAATTCTCTAGAAGTGGAAATGTTCCGAATGTTCGAGATGTTCCCCACCAAATTTTCCGCAACGTATATATGCGCGACTTTCGCTTTTGTCGGCATTTCAAATTCGTGACGTGCGGATTAGTGTTCATAACAAGTGTGTATTAATTGAATCGATTTAGCGCGCGACTGCTTTTCTACTAATAAAAAAGTTATTTATAAACGTGATCGGTTTCATTGCATTGATATTTAGTAAAAGACCGATGGACGCGCCCGTCGTCGTTGAATATAACGTTCCCGATCCACTCCAATTCGCAACATAAAGCGAATAACGTTGAATCAAATCACGATGAAGTGAGTTTTTTTCCGCAAAACTTAATTAACTTAATACGTTCTTGTTGTCACTAAAATTAATTGTGATTTTTTTTTGTTTTTCCAGACTGGTTTTCCTTTCGACGATTCAGATTTCGAAGACAGAGAACCGAAACAGCAGATCATTCCGTGACACTTTAGATGACATTGCGAAACGGCATCCAGAGTTTGCGGAACATTTAAATTTCGACAATAAATTTCCGTTCTGTTCGAACACTTGGGGACACAAACGCAGAGGTTCCGGCGAGGAAGGGAAACCGGAGACGATTTGCTGAATTTGCTGACCATTTCGATCGACCTTCGGGTTCGAGATTTAAAGAACAATTTGGTTTTCCTTTCGGCGGCGCAGCTTTCGACGAAGTTCCTGAACAAAGTGCTCCCAAAGCGGAAGAAACGGCGAAACCGCCTCAGGCGCCTTTCAACGAAAGGGCAGAAGACAGAACTAAATATACCGCAGAGTAGTACAGTCGATTTAGGACAGAAACAAGAACCGGTTTGCGAGACTCGAGGACGAGATCTATGTCGGCTCCTCCAGAAAATCGTTCCGCCAGCGGTTTGTTTCTAGTATTAATATTCCGATGAACGCGGAAGGGGGTAGCGAAGGCTCAGGCGCCGCCGCCTCAGCAGCAACAACAACAATCCAAATCCAACGAACGAGTGATTCCTTTATTCACGTAGAAGGTAGAGATGAACCCGTAGTACCGAAACACGCGAACCAGACATTCGCGCAACCCCCGCCGCAAAGTGACAGAGGATTCGCAAAACCTCAAGGTTTTGGTCAATGAAACAAGCGAATCGCCCTTTACGCAGGACTCGTTCTCGTCTGAACCGCACTACGAAGGTAGACATCAATTTTTTACTGGACACCCGCAACAGCAACAACATTTTCCAACCACCGTAAGTCTTTCACTGTTTTTTAACAGTTACTAGTATTACTAAGTTTATTTTTCAATAGGGCACTTTAATAAGCAGCAAAAACCACAAACACCGCCTCCGCACAGCAACCAAAGTCGGCAACGCCACCTCCTCAACCACCACAGCAACCTCCACCGCAGCAACCTCCACGACCAACCGGTCCTATAAGTCACCACGCATCCAAAGGACGTACTAGAATTAATGGCTCGGAGAAAAATTCAACGGCCAACCAAAGGATAAACAATACGCCTATCTTGATGAAATGTTAACTAGAAATTTATTAGTTACAAACGTTGAGACAGAGGAAAAGAAAATATTAGGAACGCCAGAAAGGAAGCGATTAATTGCATACAGAAATGTATCAGTATTTTAGAAGCGAAAGCGTTAGCCAACGAACAACTTAGAATGTTATGGATATTGACAAGAAGGTACCGAAGATTCGACGTTAACTTCTCTAGAGGTGTCGGGAATTTCCGGTCGGGATCTGAAAACATTTCTTCTAGTCAACAACCTGATACGGAGGGTGGCGATGCACCCATGGAAATCGAAGGTACTCCCGCCGATAACAAAGAGACTGATGTAGAAGCACCTGAAACCACGGTCGAAAACATGGAAGTTAAGGAAGACGCACAGAAGGATGATAGTGAAGTTAGTAGCAAAGACAAACCCGATGAGGAAAAGGTTGAATCTAGTCCAAAGAGGTTACCTACAGTTACAAAAGATAAAAAGAAAGTTAAGAAGAAAGAAAAACCGTGGATTAATAGTTGTTATTAATACCATTTTTACTACTCAGATGAACCTACTGTTTGTTGAATTGATTCGAACAGTTAATTGATATTAAAACGAGATAGGGATGATGATTTTTATTGTTTTTTTTTTCTTTCACCGTCCAATATTATTTTTATTTATTTATAAAAGTCGTATGTTATTTGTGTGCCAAAATAAGTTGTGCATCATTAATTAATATTTAAATATTTGTTAGTGTAAAAAATTTAAATTGGTCACTGACTTTTTCCAAATAAAGTCGTTTGCACATCTCGTAGATTTTACAAGTATTTAGAATGATGTATATACTTGTTACGAAGGTAGTGAAGTCTGGCCTTATTTAAGGTTTAATGATACATATCTTTAAGTAATCTATAAGCTTTGTATATATTTTTGTCTAATTTACTGTGTTTTATAATCCGTAGGATTTCTATATCGTTCGACATAAAAATTGTTTTTGTTTATTTTAACAATATATTTTTATACCGAATCTGTTTTTTTTGTCATTAATCTTACATTTTAAATATTTTTAAAATTGATGCAATTGATTAAGTGTAATAATAAACGTATTTCATGTTTATTACAAACCGCAAGGTATGTAATACAAGATCTTATTTCATCTTGTTGGAACGAGACTTTTACATGGAAAATAAAGAATGCGCTCTATATGAGAGCGTAACTGGTTTGTAAGAGATAGCTTCAAATGCGCGCATTGTTTACGGAAGTACAGTGTGTCCTATTTTCGATGTAATTGGGGGTTTCAGGTATTTTACGAATTGATAGAGAAAAACCGTGGTCCTCCTTGGCCTTTTGAGACAAATTCAATGATCTAAACAGCACTTCGATATCTCGACTCGTTTGGGAGATACAGAGTGTTTTGCGTTTTATGCCGTTTTCTTTTAAAGCTTCATAACTTTTTTGTTTGTGAATATTTTTTTATTTTAACCAAAACATATTTTGTGCATTTTTATATCTGCAATTCAATGGCGTACTCGAATTTATTCTAGCTTAATTCTTTTGAGGTTACAGACCAAACATGCATTTTAAAAATGGAAACCATAGTTGGCTATGACTTCATTGATTAGAGTTTTTTAGCTTTCTGAAAACATATGGTTTCATATATTTATCTCGGCAAATAAGGAAATTATAAACTATTTTGGAAAATTAAATTACATAATAGAACTTTGCTACCGGTTGAGGGATAATGGAACTTCTACAATGCTGCCTCTGAACCATATTTCCAATTAAAGGACAAATTCTTTGCACAAGATGACTGTCTTCCTATGGGTTCGTCTCTCTCACCGCCAACATCTACATGAACTGGTTCGAGGTCCAAGCACTGGAAAAAGCGAGATTTAAACCAAATTATGGCTCAAATATGTAGACGATACGTTCATAATTTGGAACCATAGCGACCGTCAGCTAGACCTTTTTTCTACACCACCTGAACAACATCAAGCCATCCATCAAATTCACCATGGAGAAAGAAAGGGAACACTCACAACCATTCTTGGACGTCCTCGCAAAGAAACAATGAGGATATTGTGACAGTTTACAGAAAGCCAACTCATACCAGCCAATATCTGAATTACGACTCAATCACAGTGGAACAAGAAGAGATTATTAAATCTTTAGTCGACAGAGCTCACTGACTATGTATCACAGAGGTAGGACTACAAGATGGAATCAAGAACATCAGAAGAGACCTTAAAATGGTTATCCGAAACGAGTAGAAGAAACTGTTCTACAACTCTCTAAGAACCAACCAGCCATTACCGAAGAGAAACCCAAACACTACTCAGCATTCCATATGTCAAAGCATTATCTGGAGAAAATAAAACGGATAGGAAGAAATTATGATATTAACACGGTATTCAGATCATCAAGAACTGGTTGGTAGCATCTCCAAAACTAGACCAGACAACAGTTGTGACTCAAGAATTGCATCTACGAGTCCCATGTGAATGCGGCCAATCATACGTAGGGAAATCAAAAGACCCTTAGATATCAGGTTAAGAACATAAAACCCATACGCAGAGAGGAGAGACTTTGAAATCCGGCATTGCCCAACATTCCTGTGAAAAACATTACAAAATGAAATGGTCGTGGAGGCAAGAACTATACAATCGAGAAGAGCACTTATTGTACATGAGAAAGTTTAAAGAAGCAGCGTTCATCGAAAACAACAAGAATGTCTTTAGTCAACCAGCGCACGTACAGATTAACAATGTGTGGAAACCCTTAATTGGACGCCTGACTGATCTTAGCCTACGTAACGTCCCTTCATTAACTTTGTACGCTGATCGCTTCACTAACTTTGTATTAGTATATAAGTTACAGTATAGTCTTTAAGTTTGTTACTATTCACCTGAAGACTCGATTGCAGATTCAATAGCAATCGAAACGTGTTTATTCTCTATTAAAATAAAATATAGACAATGGAAGTCCAGAATAGTGTTATTATTTCAAATGTTCTATATTTTCCCACCCTTCCCCGCAAATTCTACACCATCTTTCTTCCTTTACTCTAATATTTATAATAAACTGTTTGTATGCTCTATCTTCGCCATCTTGAAATTTATTAACAGCATTCTGAATACTCTATATCATTTCTGAGTAATACCACATACAGCGGTTTTGACTCAAAATTAAACGATGGCCATTTTAACGGAGGCAGACAAATCGATAGATCCCACTTAGCATTTTGTGATTATTTTTATTTATTTAATTAGGATACGTGTTAAAAAGGGTATTATAATGGTGAATTGTGTAGTCTTTGGTTTTAAGAATCGGATGAAAAGAAAGATTCACGGAATAACCTTCCACAGGTAAGAAAAACATTTTACATTCATCAGAGTTTCAATGTAATTTAATTTACATGAAAATTTTAACCAGAACTAGTAGATTATGCTTACCTATTCCAGTTTTAGGACCTACATGTAATATTAAAAAATTATATTATACCAATTGAAGTAACTATTCATTCGTAATTTACTTTTAAAGCGCCAGGACACGTCCAAATTCCAGTGGCGCCGTGGCTTGGACGAAATTAAATTCCTTTCGCGTATTTACCAACACTTATTATTATGATGGATTATGATATGCAATTAATAATTTAAATTAGGTATGTATTGATTATCGATTTAACACTTTAATTTTAAGTTTCTTTTTCAGTTACCTACTGTTGATATAAACGTAACCCAGTTTGTGCATCAGCTGTTTAGAACACAACAAAATTACATTTATACTGATTACAATGTTATCACCTATTATAATTACACGGATGGATAGACAGAAAATCAAGAAATGATAATGTAAAATACTTCTTGACTGTAGATCTCACTCTTTTTATTTTTAGAATACATGAAAGAAATTAGACGACATCGATGAAGTTATCATAGTATTACTTGGTTATTACAAATGTTTAAGGTAATTAATAATACAGTTATGACATGATTAGTTTGACCCTAAAGGAAAAAATTAATGTCGACCACCAATACATTTAAAATCGGCTTTAAATGAATTTAAGTTGTTATGTAAAGAACCTGGCTTAACAAGTGAAAATGTATTTTATGAAATATACCTTTCACATTTTATTTACATAAAACTACAAGATATGTGAGTTTGCTTAATTAAATGTGAATCAATTACAGTAAATTGAATTAATCAACAAAGATTCAATGCATTAATAAAGCTGACCTCGAAGGTCACTACTGGTAAATTCTTCTTAACTTTCACCAGTAGGTACTTCACTTTTTCAAATACTATAATCTCATTGCATTTAACAACTATAAATCAGTTTTTTTCTAGGCGCACGTTGAATTAGGCTTCACAAGAATGTTATGGTATGAAACTAGCACGAATTAGGCTAATCATTTGGAATTAATTTTCATTTAACCATTTTTTCATATCATCATGATAATTGCCTGACTTCGATCTTGATTTAGAAATTATAACAATGCGTTTGTCTTTTTTAAACAAGAGCTTTTGCCCTTGTTACTGACATCGCATCATTCAATGCAACTTCAATGTGACTTGTGCAGGTAAAGATCTGACTTTGTGAAAATGGTCCTGCCTTCACAAAATTTTTTCATTTTTCTCAGAAATGTAGTACGGTTTGATCTTATTGCGAAGCTCTTTAGCAAAACCTTCTTGTTGTCGATGTTCTTCTGCTGCCTACCTTTATAATAAGACAACTGCTTAATTTTCTTGTTAAATGGATATTTTCTTCAACAGCTGCAGACACCTTTGGATTGTTTTGTTTTTGAATGTAAACATCATCTACGACTTCTTCAACGCATTTGTCGATGGTGGATTTAAGATGCTGGCTTACTTTTCCAAAGTAAGTTAAACTTACTTTCTTTAGGTTTTGATGTACTTTTCTTAGCAATCCCTTGAATTGTTTTGGTGGAAGGACCCGTTGCTCGCTTTCTTTCGAATAAATAATTTCACGATTTTGACTGTGAACAACAACCTCACTCATATTTAAACTACCGAACCTGATGAATATGAATCTATCCTATACACAAGAAAGGTAGCACACAACATCCACAAAACTATCGACCAATTGCACTTCCAAAATTGGACAATATCAAGCAGGCTTCAGAAGCGGAAAATCGACGATAAATCACATATTTATGTTACGCCAATACAAGAAAACTGCGAAAAGAAAAACATCCCGATCCATGCATTATTCCTGATTTGACGCAAGCATTCGACAACATAAAAAGGAAATGTATCATCAAAGCAATGGAAAATCTGGAAATACCAACAAAACTCATACATTTGACTAAGATGACACTACAGCAAACGATAAGCAGAGTAACACATGAGAGCCAATTTTCTGAAGGTTTTATAAGCAACACAGGAGTAAAACAAGATGACCCTTTATCAGCAACACTATTTAACATTACACTGGAGGACATAATAAGACAAAGAAAGATTAAGACAAATAACAACATTCTTGAAGACTCATAACCAGCTACTGGCGTTCGCTGATGATATTACAATACTATCACGAACAAAAGAACAACTAAACCAAATCACCAGCAGATTCGAAAAAGCAACAAAGAAGTAGGTCTTGAAATAAATCAACAGTAATCTGCCTACATGATTTTAGGAAATAAAAACAACCTGATAACCTAAATCTGTCAATTAAAAGTGTTGATAACATAAGATATAAATTTAAGTTAAAATAGTGTAGTATCTCGCACAGAAATAACAAGTAAAAGTGAGTGTAGCAATGAAATTAAAAGAAGAATTACAGCCGGTACAAGATGTGCGGGAGCGTTAGACAAAGTGTTAAGAGACAAGAATATTACAAGAAACTCAAAAATATACATGTATAAAACAATAATAAGACCTGTAGCAACCTATGCTAGTGAAACTTGGAGAATAACAGAAGAAAAAAAGCAAACAAGACTAGAAATTTTTGAAAGAAGAATCCTGAGGAAAATATATGGTGGGGTAAGGAAAATGGAAACTGGCGAAGAAGAACCAACAGCGAGCTAACAGAATTGTTCAAAAGCACTGAATATAAGTAGTGTCAGAATCCTCAAAATAGACTTCTATGGCTAGCTACATAAAAGACTACCCGAAAATGATGTATACATACTGTTCATTTGTGAAATAAATTCAGTACATATGCAAATATAAAATTATAATTTGAATTGTTATTATTTTATCTGTAGTTGCAATTGACTTCAAATAACTTTCGTATGATTCCGAGTCCCCCATCTTTTATTTGTAAGAATGATTTGCTTTCATGGGACGATGGCAAATAATGTTTGTACGTTCCGCCACTGGAATATGCACAAAGTATAGATGAAATCGAGGCGCTAGGTCACAAAAATTTGCGCACGATTACGAGTCCCCTCTTTCCTAGTCAATGGTTTTATTTACTACTAACGGGTTTTTTTATTTATGCTTCTAACAAACTTAATTCAAATTGGTACATTACATCAGCGGTTGTAACATTGAACTGGTATAATATTGTTTACTTTAAATTTTATCCCCACAATTGTCTTTGTGTAGATCTCATTACTTAATATGTTACTCTTAGGCAATGGGACTGGTTATGAGAGAGAAAGTAGACAAGTGTTGATGTTCAAAGTGTTCATTAGAAGCATCTGTTTCCATACCTATAGGAGCAGGGTAGATAGATTAATCGCCTCTTATGAGAACATTATAAATGAATATGTTATGGTTATAGAAGGCTCAAGAAAATTAGATATATAGTAAGAAGATGAATGAAACTAGCAGAAGAATAATAGGAAATGCTTTTGTGATTAGCTTCCTAAAATTTTGTTGCGTAACTCTGTATTATTTTATTTATTTCTACTTCATAATATTGATTAATACCAATGTTAATACATAATTCACAAACGTTTTGCTTTGTGCCATTCCATCAGATCGCCATAATCTTACATAATGGTTATACCCACGTTTATATAAGGTGTTACAGAAGTTGTTTGCTACATCGTCTGCTATGTTTGTTGAACAGATTAGTTGTATTCTTTCAAGCTGAATCAGTTCACTTGAGTTCAGTTGGTTCTCATTCGAATCACTTAGGGACAGAGTTCGTTTTGAAAGAATGTGCAAGTTCAGTTGAGACGATCGGATTCTGTTACATCAGTTTGAAAGAATACACCTATTACCTTCTGTTTTATATTAATCCAATTTCTTTCTATAGGCAAGGTATGGTAACGATTTGGTTATGCTTACTCAAAGCAATTTTCAACAATTGAGAGAATTCTACATTATGTAGGTGTATCATTTATACAAGCATGAAACATTTTTGCCTCAACTTCGTTTTAGTAAGGAAAGAAAACTAAGGAACTGTCTATACTTTGATTAGAAATTGCCTCCTGAGTTCAAATGTAAACTATTTTGCTCGGAAACGCCCACTTAAAAAGTTATGGCACGTTCAATGTCCCATGTTAAACCTATGGGAATAGTTATTTATGTTAGAGTGTGGAAAGGGATTGATAACACTCTTCTGTCCACTTGATCAGTAAGAATTCATCACATGCATGAACATTTTATTGTCAATATACTAATAACTGTATAGAATTGCAGTTTTTAACAATTAATTTTTTTGTGATTTAAAAAAAATAAAAAATTCGTGCACAAGTGCATGAAATTCTAACAAGGATGTAATAATTGCAATTTATGAACAATTATTTTGGAATTGAAATGTTACTTAATGCGATAGTTTTAATTTAAATGGAACGTTACTAACGTCGAGTGAATTAATTATTAAACAAGTTGAAAATCCAAGGCATTGTCGCAACGAATTGTATTATCCAAATATGTGCCACACATTGATTTTGGACATATTTGGATTTTTGAAATAAACTTAATTCCGAGGGCATCGGGTATCTGTGGCCGATTTTATGGGGGATAGGATATTTCAACTCAGCTATGCCAGAGGAGTCTAAATATATGCCACACATTGATTTTGGACGTATTTGAAATTTTAATTTTTTCGACGGAATATCGTGGGGCTCGGCGTCCCCGTTGCCCGATTTTAATGCACATCAAAACTTAAGCTTTGGACACCAAGCTGAAATTTACTGATGTATCGACACAATGATGTCCGACCATTAGAAAGGCCTCGGACGGACGCACACGGGACGCACGGACGACAATCGATTTCATAAACGAACGAAGTTCGTTGAAAATTTAAATCTTTGGATAAATTGTAAGCCCTAAAATATTAATGATTATGTTTTCAGTCCCACACACTACAAAGAACATTCTTGGAAATATCCGTCTTTGATGATTTACGTAAATTTAATTTAATCAGTGATGGATATTGAACTGAATTTTTTTACAAGGTTTAGAAAACAAGAAAATCATAAAGTAAGTAACTTACTTTTAACAAATTTAGCATTTCAAACAAAATAATAATAGAACGACAAAATTATGTAACAATTATGGAATTGAACTTAAATCTCCTTTGTCTACACCATTGTAAATTTTATAAAATGTTGACAGTTTGTTTATTTTCAAACGTTACAAGTAAGAATATAAACAAATGTGCTTTTTTGATATTGGGTACTCAATTTTAACATTACCCTGTATGGCGTGTTGCATATACATCGAAGTTTGATATAAAGTGCCACCTAACAGTGAAACTATCAAACATATTGTATTAGTAGAAAACTTGTAATATGTTGCGTCCTCTGTTACACATATTTGTAATTGATTACAGTTTGTTAGTTTACTGCTAGATGGAACTTTATAATTTTTGTATTGCTTTTTTTAATACTAATTTTTAACAACAACTAATCATATTTTATTTACAACCAGAACAATATACATTTATTAAGCTGTGATCCTAGATATTAATAAATTACGTTTTGTAGAGAAATTAAACAAACCGCCTTGTATAATTTAAATAGTTGTCAATGTGATGTCTTTATAATCACATAATGATTTGGTCCCTGATTAACTGAGTATAGATATTATTTAAAGGAATAACTCTCGTTGAATACCATGTCGCGCATTGGTACTCCGGATGTTTTAAGACTGGATCAGAGGCGTAATACTCGAATTTCAAATAAACATTTATGTGTAACATGTAACACTTTGGAACCTTTCGACGATGGTGCTATATCTTTCATTTAAATACAAAATCCTTAAATTTATTTGTTAATTTGACCATGCCTGATTATAATTTTTTCTATTTTACCCATTTAATGTCGACAGTTCGATGCTCTGATGACGTCATTTGAGTGCTTTATTGGATGTCTTTTTTCACGGGAACACTTTTTTACTGCTTTTTTTTTTTAGGTTGGTACTAATTTATATTAAATTAAAGTGACAGATAACATACATATTAATAGTATAGATTAATGATAAACTTTAATTTGTTTATAAATCATGAAGACTATTATTAAAAATACTCAAATATTTGAATAGTAGGGACACGAGACACGAGGAATTTCTTCCCTATACAAAGCAAACGCAGGCGCGTAAACGAAAATTTAATTTCATAACCTGTACTTCTATTTACGTGTGTTTTGTAATTCAAAATATTTAATAAAATTATTATACAATATCAGAACAAAACAAACGGTATTTATTTACCAGTATTATCAACTTACAATTATTAAAAATCTTAATATTAATAGTGCAAGAATCTTTGCCTTCAATATGGATACCTGGATTTTGGGTGGAAATGTTGACATTCTACCCATGCTGTGAATTTCCACATTGTGAGTGTCTGGAATACATTGTATATTGGAAGCATTACTTGATTGTAAGTTAGCCGTTGAAGTGCTAGGTCAGCGAGTATATTCTACTTGAATCTTTTTGCTCACTTTAATTTAGAATATGTTGACAAGAGCGTAGATGACGTTTTGGTTTTATTCAATTTTTGAAATAAACTAACATAACATTTGCAGAAATACCAGCTTTGTTTTTTGCATGCCACATATTGAATGCATTATACTCTTTTTCATAAACTGCTTTTGATTTTGTAGGTAACAATGCATTCATTACCTCAGCCGCTGTTTCTTCAAACTCTGGTAGGGTACAACAATCTTCCATTGCAGAAACCAAACGATCTATGTACTTTTAATATTAGTTTTTTTCTACTTTTAATATTAATTTCAAATTTGAATCTTTAAATTCAAATAATTGAAATGTAAATGTCAAATGAACGCAATAAAATTAAATTTGTGTTAAATTTTTGTAAAGTAAAGAATACTAGATTCACAAAGCACTACTAGATTACCACAATACTGAAAATTCTATTTCTTTCAAACCGTTAAAAATGGGGTAAAATAGAAAAAATAGTATAAGAAATTGTGGCTTATGGCATTAATGTAGTGCCATAAGCCACTAATTTCTAATGTACTATTATATTGGTATACTTAATAAAATTTCTAAACACGATCTTGAATTTCTAGATTTTAAACATAGCTGCCGCTGTCTTGCAAAAATCAAACACACCGACGTTAAGTTGTTTCTCTAAAAGAATGTTTTACTCTGTGGAGGCGGTTTCGAGAATGTCTAAACTATTTTTGAAACACTGAATTCGTTTTACTAATAACTTCATAGAATTCTAGTTGTTAACAATTAATTTGTCTTTGAAATTTATTTATACATATAAATTTGAAAATATATGCACAAATACATGAAATTCTAACAACACAACATGTAATGTATACCTTGCTTAACTGTATTTTAGGAATAGGATAAGACATGTACCGTACATCTATAAACAATTTTGATGTTTTTGGAAAAGAAATTATTGCATAATAGGCGTTTATATCTATCAAACATTCTTCAAGTTTTGGGTTTGACTTGTTTCTATAAATAAATTTGTTGGTATGAAACATCTCATTTGTTTTTGACAAACATTTAATCATTAAAAAGCAATGACGAAATAAAAAAAATCATACAGAACCAACACTCATCAAATTAATTTGACAAATGTGAAACACCGTCATTGTCAAATCTATTTGATCAAATAAATTTGAGTGAAGCAGGAATTTAACGTTTGATTTGATTCATGATAGATGTGAAACGTGCTTTATAATGCATGAATATTGTTGAAAGTGATTAGATGAGTTTGAAACCAATCAAGTGAATTAATTATTATTTAAAAATTTTAATCTTTGCATGTAAACTACAAGGCCTAACAATGATGTTTTTTGCAGTCCTTCAACCCACTACAAAGAACATTCTGGAAATTTCCGTCCTGTACTCTGATGTTTTACCTAAATTTAAAGGACAATACTGTCAGTGAAGTGGACGGAACTGGAAATTTCTTTACAAAGTTTACAACAATACAAAAATCATAAGTAAGTTACTTTAACGTATTTACTATTTCAAACAAAAATAACAATAATAGAACACACGAAAGTATGTAATAAATTGCTTATATCTTAAAAATTTAAAGAAAAAGAGTTTTTTAATGTAAGTAGTCAATTTTAACATTATTATGTGTGGTATGTTGCCCATACACATAAAGTTTAGTGTAGATTGCCATCTACCTGTGAAACCGTCAAAACATTTTATATTAGTAGAATACTGTAATATGTTGTGCCCTATTAGGCTTATTTAGAATCGTTTGCAGTTCCTGAATTTACCAATTAGATGGAACCTTGTGTGACTTTTTAAATTGCGTTAATAAATTGTAACGGTCGGCGAAAAATTTAAAAAATCAATTTTAAACTTTAGTTTTAACGTTATGGACTATGGTTAAGATGTCATGTAGCTGTAACATTGTATGTTAGTAGAAATTGTAAAGTGCAGCTTCAAATATGGAAGTTTATTAATTCATCGTTAGATGGAACTTTTATTTCCAAAATGGGATTTTCTTAAATACCATACTAATTTTTAACGACAATAGCGCACTTCAGTTAAAATTTAAAAGGACAAAAAAGAGTCTACCCTAATGCTTTCTTTTTTACCAGTAAGGAAACATGCTTTTAGCAACATTGAAAACATCCCAAATATACAAGATATCTCTAGAGTTTGCCGTATGTTACCACTACAAGTTGTTGATTGCTGGTTGATTGTTAATGTTTGGTTGATCGTTTTATTCCTGCGTTATTTATTCATTATTGTTGCTCTTCTCGTTATTTATCAGTTTCCTAAACCACCTTTTTTAGTCAATGTGTTGGTAATTTTTACTAAATACCATAAGTATGTTGGCTGCTTTGATGAAGTGAGAGAAAACTAGGGTAGACTATTTTGCTTTTTTAAATTTTTAACTGAAGTGCGCTATTAAGTCTGTTCTCTCAGGAAGCTCATAGTTTATGTAAATTTATCTCGCTTATTTTTAAAATGTTTTCCTAATGTTGCACAAACATATAGCCAACATTATTATTTATGTCGCAGGAGCTATTTTTTAAATTTTTGTCTTCGTTGTATTTAATTTAATTAAAACGTAAAATAACAGAAAATGGATTTCTTTATACGCCCAAATTTCGACTCCTGCGCGACATAGATACAATTTATCAACTCTACTTTTTTAATTTTTACTTAAAAATCAATGAGAAAATTAACATTAAGTAAACGATAAATACTGAAAACTCTTGGAGAATTGAGAAATGAATGTACTGCGGGCGAATTTTTCTGAGCGCAACAAGCCAGACTTGGAAGCCGATTAATATTAATAGATAAATAATATATTGTTGAATTGTTGATGTCAATTTTTTTGTACATGACGCATTTTTAAACAGTTTTAGAAACAGAAAAACAACAAATAGCTATTTATGTAACAAGAAATAAAAGTAGTAAACCGCCTACTAGAAATCTTGAAATTGTCCTGAGTGATAGAACAGCTTTAAGGATATTTAAATTAAGACCGCACAACAAAAGCATTTATAAAAAGTAGGTAATAAATTTCGTTCCCATTAGCAGTTATTGTCTATATTTCTAGAGAAATTAAATATTAATAACGATATAGTTTCAGTAATTTCAATATGATTAGTAAAGACTCATAAAGATTTGGTCCTTGTTTAGATGATGACAATATTGTTTGTTTTTCTATTTAGTATGAGAGGTATATTTACAAATCTGATGAATTTGGTGTCACAAATCTATGACTAAAGTTTATTCTAATGTTTTTTATTTGTTATGGACACGTGACTTGTTAAAAGTGAATCATGTAGATATGAATAGATGTTCTACGTAACAAATTAAGGTCTGATCTTTTTTACCTCCAGTTAATTTTATCTGTCGGTTAATCACCTAAAAACACGATTTTCTAAAAATTTGATTATAATCAATGCTTATCTTATATACTTTTTGCTTATATCTTTAAAAAAATAACTAAACACTTTTTTAATGTTAGGTAGTCAATTCTAACATTATAGTGCATGGTGTTGTCTATTTGGGTAAAGTTTAATGTAAAACGTCGTCTAGGTGTAAAATCATCAAGATTTGGTGTTAGTAGAAAACTATAGTATGCACCCTCAATTTTGTTAGTAGTCTATAATTTTCGTATTTTTTTAAATACCGAACTAATTTCTAACAATAATTAAGGATATTTAATTTAAAACCGGAAAACAAAATACTTATTAGAACTTAATTAAAAACTGTTGGTTATCTTAATACGTTCCTGTATAAATGCCAGGTGCATAGTATTTAGTATAGGCGCCATCTAGCAGCAAACTACCAAACATTTTATGTTAGTAGAAAACTGTAATATGTTGTGCCTTCAGTTAGCATATTTGGAATTTATTACGGTTTGTTAATTCATCGTTAGATGGGACTAAAAATTTTTTGTACTTTTTTAAATGCTATTTATGAATTAAACTCTAACAATTAGGGATACTTATTAAAATGACAAACATAACATATTTATTAAGATTCGGTGAATGATTTCAGATTTTGTTATTATATTAAAAGTAACAAATTTCATTTGTATTAAATAATGACATAATTTAATTCTAATAATTCTCAATAATGACGTTCTTTAGTTACGCATAAAGATTTGTCTTTGATTAACTATTAGATGATGAAAATAAAATGTTTGTTTCTTCTTATTTAGCATCAGGAC
This sequence comes from Abscondita cerata, assembly GCA_030710515.1. Lineage (NCBI taxonomy): Eukaryota > Metazoa > Arthropoda > Insecta > Coleoptera > Lampyridae > Abscondita > Abscondita cerata. Next base: position 68,248 of record JALBCR010003880.1, on the reverse strand, counting down.
TTATTAACAATTTGATTATTATTACAAATTTAGCTGTTGAATTTAGAGTCACAAAATGTGACTAAAATTTGAGTTTATTTAAATTACAAACTATTTTTTTACTTATGAACATTTTTGTCAGTCTAATGGCGGTTTTTAATGCATTGTTTTGAATTGATTTCGAATTGTTTACTTGTATTCCGTCAATACATAAAGTAACTTTGTATTTGTTTCAGACGTCAGTTTAGTGGAAGGAGGTGGAAAAAGGACTGGACATTATGTTATCCAAGTGATCCTGCTGAAGAAATAATTGAAATATAATTTTTAGTTTAGTATTTATTAGTTTTGTAAGTGTTTCTAAATGTAACATTTATTTTACATATAAAAAGTTTTTTCAAAACAATGTTAACAGATTCTCTGTTTGAATTTAAGATTGTCTGAAATGTCTTTTTGAAATATGCTTTAAAATGTCTTTATACCATATGAAAATGTTTATTTATGTCCCTGAAACAATAAACAATTGTCTTTGTACAAGTGTACATTTATTACATCAAACTATATCCTAAGAAAGCGCAATAACAGTAAGAAAGTAGTTACCATAAGTGTACCGATGAGTAAGCAACAAAAGTTTCGAATTTCATCAGCGGTTGATGATAAAACTAAGTATATGATAAAACATCAAAAGTTTCGTAGGAAAATAAAATTTGTATTTGACCTTTGACATTATTTTGTCGCGTTTTTGTCCCCTATTATGTCATTCCGAGAACAATAGAAGTTTTTTGTGCCATTTTTTGTTGAATCGAAAGATAAATTTTCGTTCGAAATTTTAGGCGATTTATCGTGACCTTGACCTAATTTTTTATTGCATTTTTTGTCCCCTATTATGTCATTCTGAGAACAATGGACGCTTAGATAGCGCTACGCACTTTAAACGCACACATGTCGTTACAGTTAACTGTTGGCATTTTTCTTAGTAAATTGATAGTATAATAATAAAATTTATTCTTATAAACGGAATAAGTAGATTAAAGAATGTGGATCTTAATATATCATTATTTTACACAATGTAGCAAAATCTTCAAATATGTATGCAAATAATTTAGTTTTATTCGAACAATTTTAAATTTCAGTATTTTTGCAATAAATAGAAACTAAAATAAGATTTCATTTCACGTAACCACCATTCGGATATAATTTTTTCTGTATGTCTAATAGTTTTTTCTACACTTCTCTATTACATTAGTTCAAAGCTTTCTCCCGCATTTGCAATACTAGAGTACCAGCATCAGAGTAACCTTGTCTACCATGTACTTTCGTTTCTGTTGTCTACGTTGCTTAGCAAGGTTCAACAAATCTACCTTTAAATCCGTTTCAGCAAAAGAAATTTGTTTTGTTGTTAACCAGTTTCACAACTCTTTTTTTTCCAGATACTAGAAGCGTTTTCTTTTTATAAGCAGATAATGATGCATTGACCAAAATAATAATGACGGTTCCTGTTGATTAGGCAACAGCTGATGTTTCAACCAGTTGTCAAAGTTGCAGTTTTTAACAAAACTTTTCCCACTACTTGAACACTTCTACTTCATACACTTTGTTACGGTCAGTTGTTAGGAAAGTATGCCCTCAGTGGAGAGTAGGGTGTGGGTTAGGAAGATCAACGTTATTCCTAGAACCTATAGAAAGAAAATTAAAAATAGGGCGCCAGGTTCGAGTAACGCTGTAGAGAAGACCTAGGACCCAGAACCAAATGTCAGCAGCTAACTGTCCGCAGCAGAATATACAGAAAAAGGGAAACAAATCACAGCGAATTCGATATAAAGTCAGAGAAACCTTCACACAAAATTTATTCACCTCAATATTACAAACTAATTTGTGATAGGTCACAGCATTAATGACACAGATATATTACGAATACACACGAGCTAAAACGGGTAACGTACAGCATTAAACATTCAGGTAACACAAAATGACTAGAGCTACACAGAATTACAAGTTAAAGTAAAGAGAATTACCCAAATATTTACCACTGCTACGCCACTGTCTCGTATATGCACTGATATTTCGCGTACTGAAGGTACGCCTATGGTGAACTTAACCTAGAATGTATGTCAATTTATAGTACTGGAGTAACGTTACAGATTACATGAATTTAAGGAAGACGTGTAAGGGAAGTTTTAAGACTAATTCAGTCACCGCGAAGTTTAAACGATTCTTTAATTTGGGCCTCAACTTGGAACGAGCTCGTACTGAAGGATCAATGGAACTAAATGCGTTCGGCTTAATTATGATTGAGGTTTAAATTTTACACGACTTATACAATCACCTAGGTATTAAATACTCTTATCTATCACTAGTTAACGTTCAAGGTATATTTAAATTTTATACGTTCGCGCCTGATAGTTGGTGTCAAGGTGACTTCTACTTGAGTGATAGGTCGACTGCAGGTTCACGCACAAAAGATATTAAACCTCTGACCTTCCACGCAGCAGTAGGAGTGTTACTCTTGCTCTCAATATTACTAACGGTTTCTGGACGAGCCTCCACCGTAGTCTGCGAATCTGACGGAGCTGTGGATAGCTATTTCGGCACAGCGCCTCCAAAAGACATAAGTAGACCCGCAATAGGCGTACAATTTGACGAAGAAACCACAGGAGAGAATGTATTCTTAATAGAGACACATAAACCACCCTTTCTGATGCAAAGCGTCCCCTAGCATGAAGAATGCAGGACGGTGCTTATTAACCGGTTCACGTGGAGCACAATCTTTTACGAATTTTAAACTCGATTTTACGTGGTATGATATTTTCTACCATCAGCCGGATTACCACATAAAGCGAGGAAATTCTCAGATGAGGGTTTATCTTCTCCGTAAACGGTTGATTCAAGAAAAGCTTTCGAAACGTTAAAAATGCAGCGGACCAATCGTGACAGTTTCGAGTTATCAACGCCGGAACCAATATAAAGTTATGCCCGCGAAATTGGGCTAAGGAAGTGTGTACACAGGAGGAGCGTTTACACTTCGAACGTTACAACTTTTGATGTGTCGTCTTGCCAAGATATCTTCTGTGATCCTCTAGAAAAGATCCACGTTTCGTCTATAAATACCATCTGAAGTGGTGAAACGATTGCATATTTTCATAGTATTTTTTAGGAACTGTACCTTTGCTGACCCTACATTTGGTTCTTCACAGTGCTCTGCGATTGCAGTCTTTTTTATAATTAAATCTTATACTACGTAAAATCTTACTTATAGTTGGTCTGGATGTTGTTAGTAATTCTTTTTCGTAATATATTACTAATTTCTTCCAATGTAACTACTCTTCTTTTTGAGAATACATGTCATAAATTATATCTCTTATAGTATGTTTTAGCCTTTCTTGTATATTATCACTTTTACACTTAGTTCGGGTTTTTTGATATTTTTGGCAATAAAATGTTCCGCTTTACTCTCCGCGATTTTGTTCAACGTATTGAGGCTTCTGCTGTTCTTTTTCACTGCGTCAACATTACACAGAGGACCAAAATTGTCCTTCGCGACAAAAATATTCATACACATTGAACACGAGTTCATGGCAACATTCATTTAAAAGCTTTCCTGGCATTTTGCTGTTATAACAGTACAAACGCAAATTTGAAATCTGTAGAAAGTTTAAAAATATCACAAGAATTATTTACCATGTTGTATTCAATTTAATAAAATAATTGAATTCTAATTGTGTTTATAAAAATAAATGATATCATTATATTTTCAATTATGTTTTATTTTTTATAAACTGAAGGTATTTAACGTGTTAGTAGCAAATACACAAAAAAACTTTTGAATACCACTGTCAAAGGATTACAGCAGACAATTTAGTCTTTATGAGACGCTTAAACAATGTTACTATCTCTTTTTACTTGACACAAATACAGATTTATTAAACGTATAGTGTCTGTCTTAGTTCACCACCACTCACAGCGAAATATGGTTGACTAAACCACAAATTCAAGTGTTAGATTAACCAAAACTTTGTGGCTCATATACGACTGCCCTAATTCAGAATAGTTTTTCAAAGCAATTACCTGTACAACTTGATACCTCCGTCTCGTTTCATCTTTCGTTATTGACTCCATCACCAACGTTGACTGCAATAATGTAGAAATTATTACTATATCAATCAGTAAGTAATTTTCCAAGTTAGAACTGAAACAAACAATTTATTATAATTAAAGCTCTATGTTAGAGATGTAAGAAAATGTATATGAACATGAACTCAGAGTACCCATGTTTATAAAATTTTTAGTATGGTTTCCACTCATACGTTTAAGAGTAGTAGTTATTATTTATTTACATAATTAAAATAAGTAAATTTTAGGTTATGTTAATGAATTATTTTTATAGAAACCTGTAACTTATAATATTGTTTGGTTTTACACAATCGACAACAGATGGCAGTTAATTAGCAAAAAGCAACCAACAATGCAGATGTAAAGACTAATGCACACTACTACTACATAATCTTGCTTATTTGAAAAAGGAAACCTACGCAATTCAAACAAATAAATGACAGTGACGCTAAACAAGTTTTTCTTGTATAACACAACAAATTCAACAATGCTACTTTGTTTTCTATAACACTAATAATGCTAATATTCAAATAAGCATACAGATTTCCACCTAAACAACGGCGATAATGCGAAATAATCAACAATTTCAAAGTACTTTGGAATAAATTCTCCAATTAAATCCAATAAACTAATGTGAATTAGATACACCCATTAATTTTATAAGAATTATCTAAATAATTCCTCTGTAACAACTTGAATTTATGATGATAAAAATTTGAAACCAATCAATCAAAAAATAAAAATTTAATTATTTGTAATGTAATTTAGATTATAGAGGACCAGTTTGAATATTATTCCACTTATATGCAACCCACACTACAACAATTTTTTCAATTTCTATAACATCAGTGAAGAGAGCTAATCTAACAATTTTTTGCATTCTCTCCTTAATTTATTTTAACTCCTCGATTAAAGTTGGGTGAATAGTGAAGAGAGCTAACCTAACAATTTTTTGCATTCTCTTAAATTATTTAGCTCCTCGATTAAAGTAAAAGAGGGTAAAATAGTGAAAGGAGCTAACCTAACGATTTTTGCATTCTCTCCTTAATTAATTTTAATTCCTCGATTAAAGTTAAGAGGTAAAATAGTAAACGAAGCTAACCTAACATTTCTTTGCATTCTCTCCTATAATTATTATTTTATCCCTCGATTAAAGTTTAAGGAGGTAAAATAGTAAACGAAGCTAACCTAGCATTTTTTTGCATACCCTCCTTAAATTATTTGAATGCTCGATTAAAGTTAAAGGAGGTAAATTAATGAAGGGAGGTAACCTAACAATTCTTGCATTCTTCCTTAAATTATTTTAGCTCCTCGATTAAAAAGATAGAGGTAAAATAGTGAAGGGAGTTAACCTAACAAACTTTTGAATTATGTCATTGCCGTCTTGAACTCCAGGCCGTCAGGTTACTTCGCCTTTGTTTATTGTGACGTCAGTAAGAGTGGCCGGTTGCACCAACACGCTCTAACTAAGCTACGCTTAAAAAACAATCGTTGGTATGGTTTTTACAATTGTATCTAAGTTTTAGCTTTATCAGTTTAAGCTGTATTGGTGCAACCGCCTATTAAGATTCTCTCTCGATTTTACGTGTTGTTTTGTATTTGTGTAAAAATCTGTTTGTGTTGTTTGGTTATTCCGTTTACTTTTTTAGTTATTAAATTTACAATACATAAGCAGGTAATGGTATAAATGCGTTTTTTAAACTTAAGATCCTTACCCTATTATGTTCCTCTCACTCTAGAAAATGCCTAATAGTGTTGTTTTCCTTTCCCTAATGAAGCATCCCCAAAGTCATTATAGTTAAAAAAAAATACATTAAAGTGATTTAGTTGTTTCCAAAAATACTCGTGTTTGAAGGAAACATTTTGGAGATGAAATTATAATAAGAAACCACGAAGTGATTCACGATGATGGTTATTACATTTTATTCTCATTAATTGGCCACCATAATTATTCTGAATGATATAGGCCCCTACTAACCTTTAAATAAGTCAATTTCATTTGGGGCAACATTCTTCTAAACAATTACTCCAAAATAAGAACGAATGTAATTGCAAATACCTGTAATAACAAACTAAAAATTAAATACTTATAATATAGTATATTATGATACGAGTTTTTATGTGCTAGCTATTTTGGCGCACGCACGGGTTTAGGTAATGAGCTCAGCGAAGAGTGCCTAAAGGAGCAAGTGCGACAAAATGCCTTATAAACGAGTATCACACAATATTTTTCTATTTTGCGCCTCTTTTACAAAATAAATAAAATATAATTTTGAAATAAAAATTCATGTCGATATTTTTTAATTTTGAGGTTGGCAATACAAACTGTCAGATTATGGAACTTGAATGTAAATTTATACAGTATTTAAAAACTCCACCAGAAATTAACGATATTGCGTTTAAACACCTAAGCATTTCTTATAATTGGTTGCCATAAGTTCATTTAAGTAAAATAAAAGCATCCCACCCTGTGAACAGCCCAATTGGGATTAACATCATGGGAAGAGTTTCAAAGGATATCGTCAAATACTTGAAATTGCCAAACCGTGAATTCACTGGGCACTGTTTTAGAACCAGTGCCACACACTTGGCAGATCTGATTTACTAACAATTAAGGGCCACGGGGAATGGAAATCCTCTGCAGTTGCAGAAAGTTATATTGACGCTGCCTTTGAAAAACAAACTTCAAGTTTCTTAAATGCCCATCAGAGCCCACCAATAGTAACCTGCCTGGATACCTCATCTGCTTCCACCGATTGTCACACCACTCCTACTAATAATTTGCAACAAATATCTTAACAAGTCATAACTTTTTACCTGGTCATGGATTTAACATTATTCCGCATTCTCAAATGCTTTCATCGAGCCCACCAATATTAACTTGCCCGATGTTCCTCGCTTCAGCGACTGTCACACAGCTCTTAATATAAATAATTCTCAGCACAATATCGTAATCAACTCATCTTTTACCTGGTGCCGGTGTTAACATTAATCCTCAGCAAAACTCCAATGTAATCATTAATATTTATAATAATTGTACATTTTCGTCACATAATTAAAGTAAATCGTTTTGTTTGTTTACTTGTATTTATTAATAAATAATCTCATCAAGAAAATCAAGGTTAGGTAAACTGTACGTAGATTTCTGACATTCAGTGTTCGTGTTACCAACATTAAAAAATATAAGTACACCAGGGGTATAAACGCACTCGAATTTCTATTAACGCACCGCTTTGAGTGCGGTTATAGCTTTGTAAACGACGCGAAATAGAAAAATAAATTTTTTCAATTGAGTGTAATAAAAACTTTTATTACACGCAAAAGTTGTTGAATAATATTTTACAGCACTCTATACTATAAGTTACTATATTCAATAAAGAAATTTTTTACATTTACTAGAATAATAAAGCAATTGAAAATATTGTATTAAATTCGTTATATAAGGGGCTATTGTTCAACTGGTTGCTCGTCGTGCCATAATTCCTCCTCAAGAACAACAGGCTGCTTATATAACTACTTAATAATATACTATTAACCTATTTCAAAGTTTGACCTATTATTTCTCGGTGTAAGTAGTCCCAAATTTAATAAAATTATATGTTACAAAGTCACTTACTATTCAAAGTTATGAAAATTCGTGGTGAACTACTGAACTACTGAATGAACACAATTCGTCAGCATGAAATTATAGTTAACCATATCCGCAACATCTGAGTTTTAGACAGATTCTTGTTTCGTTTAGTACCTCAAACGTAGTACTCAACATGACTAAAATTATAATATTTATGAAATTAAAAATGTGACGAAAGCTGGTTATGTTACTTACTCTTACTGTGACGTCACGATTTCAACCTCGGACGGCCTAGAGTTCAAAACGGCATCGATTCTGTTCTTAAACTATTTTTGCTCCACGTTTAATGTCAAAGGTAAAAAGTTAAAGAAGCTAAAATAACGATTGAACTCCTCAATTAATATTAAAGAAGGTTCAAATGGAAGATAGCATTCAAAAAAATTAATAAAAACAAAAATTACAAAAAAATTTAATAAAATATCTTAAACGTCAAGATTATTAATCAACAGGTACAAAATTGTTGAATAATTGTAATAAAATCTCCTAAACATTAACAAAATAAACCAATGAATTACCAAACTATAGAACACATTTAATAAAACATCCTAATCATGAAAAACAGTCTTTCAGTTAAAAAATTATTGATTCGTTTGAAAAAAATTTCCGGGAACACTTTTGATTCAAGCTCGAGTTTCATTTAATTCGTTCGAATTAAATAGAAATTTGTAATTAAATACATATAAATACTTACATACCATTATTGTTTATTATTGCAAGATTTCCAAAATGATGTGTAATCGAAGGACGTACTCTTGAAAAGAGACAGTCACTCTAGATTTGGGACATCTGAAATTCTTATTATATTTATTATAAACTATTCATGTAGGTACGTGCGCAATAGCAGCATGGGACAAATGTGTTTGTTTAAATACTTACATAAAGCTTTTCATTTTGATTCTTTGACGTTAATGGTTCGCTTGTTCAAAGACATTGAACTGAAATAGATGATAAAGTATGTATTGATAATTTTGGAGGGTATGTGCATTCTGCTTATCAGTTGTGCACAATACTTGTTCTTCTAAAGCTTCGTATACACCTGAACAACAAACCGAGCAAAACAGAACAACAAACTGAAAGTCAAACTTAACGGCAAACGATCCTTTTTGATTTCGACAACTGAGCAACAAACGGAACTTATGTTTATTACTGAGAGAGAAAATTCGAAAACAAGAAGATGGGGAATCACATTTTTACGCACAAAGAAGAATAGAAAATTATAATTTACTAAGTTATTATTTTTATTGTGGTACTTCCCTCCGAAATTATGCTAATAAGGACGTCATTTTTTCTTGCATTCCTCTGCATCTACAGTTACTCACAATTTTTCGATACTTCTTGCTGTTTAATTTTGTTATAATGTTGCGGATGTTCTGCTTGCCATTATAACTATTTTTCTTGATAAACATTGATTAATTGAAAACATTTTTCTGTTCACTATTATATTGAAACATAATAAACCCTCAAAATGCAGATCAAAAACTAAAGAAATGCACTGGACTAAGGATCCCCTGCACAATTCTGCTGTTTTGTTTAGACTCGTCCAAATCTGCAAACGCATTCGCCCGCATTTTCTTTGATGTCGAAGAAAAACCGACTAATGGCGGGAACGCCGCAAACTGTCCAAATTAATGTTCCGATTGCCGTTCAGTTCGTTGTTCTGCTTGTTGCTCAGTTTGTTGTTCAGGTGTATACGAAGCTTAATACGATAAATTGTGACCATTTTATTTACATAATTTGACACAATGCTATGTTAATTAAATTAAATTAAAAGAAACAACTTATTTTTATAATAGAGCCTTTCAAAAGTGCACATTATTTATTTTTTCGAAAAAATTAATTTAAATTTATTTATCAGTCTTCTTCTTACTCTTCAAATCTCTTCGTCCTTCTTCATTTTACAAATCAGTAGATCGGAATCATCTTAATAACATTTATTTACTTAAAAATTGTAAAAAGAAAATATACAATAATAAAACTAAAAAGTAGTGAAAAAGTAATTATTTTATAAGTCTTAAATTTACAAGTCTCGATATTATTGACAAAAATAATATAATTTGTAAATACAAAATAAAATAAAAATTTGTTTAAAAACTTGATATATCGAGATCACCTAATATCTAATTGTTTTCGATAATTGTTTTTGTCAAAATAGCATGATGCTTGAAAGATATTCGGTTACATTAAAATGTTGTGACATAATTTCGTACATCAAATTGCACACTTTAAGGCGAAACATTCACTAGACATTACAAACGTATAAAATTAAGTCAAAAAATGTTATTTTTAAATACCTTTATTACATACAATTTGGCACAACTACGTATAAATAGATACACTACAAATAATCGAAACGGGCGTAACAGCGACCAGCACTAAAGCAAAAATGATGGTCGATGACATCAAAATACATAAAAGATATTTAAAATTGTCGTAGAATTATGAAAATTGCAGCTTAATAGCACAACGATCACTTATCGCAAAATTTCACTACAATGTATAATTTATTAGTTATATGGCAGTGGTACTTTTTTTCTGAAACCCAGTAATGATGTTCACCCTTCTTAAAGTAGATATAACTGATGACTTTTCTGAAATTAGAGGCGTCAATATGAATCAGAAAAAAGTAAGAAGAAATCCGGACAAGATATAATCGATGAAGATACCAGAAGTTCTTTGAAGGTAGTAAAACCGAATCATAAGCTGAATTTCAACGAAAAAATAGTATGTTACGAGTAAGTGCAGTTAGAGGAGCGATGGCCGAATCTAAACCCATTACAACTTTTCACAGTGCCTACCTGTCGATTATTTCAATTCACTACCCTTAGTGTCCGAAGAATTTAGGTACACAGTATTTCCAACTCAAAATAAAGGACGAGATGAAATTGATATATTTCTGTGCGGATATATGACCTTTAATATGCCGATAAACTTCATTAAAAAATTAATTGATCATCGAAAGAGAGACGGTAGGTACATAGTTCTTGGACCAAAACAACAACCATCAAGACATATTTTTCAGGCCAACTTCATGGACGAGAGTTCGGATGGCAGTAGCCACTTTGTCGAAATACTTGTCCCAATTCCGATGATCATACAACGCGAATGTGGCCTTTCATCATTCGAATAACCCGTTCTAAAGGGTTAGCCTGAGTATGGTAATGAGGGTTATAAATTATTCTAGAGTAATAATGACAACTCTCTACTACAAAGGATCCATTGTCACACAAAAATATATAGAACATTCTTTCGTCTTTTAGTCACTGCTGAAGCAGTAGCGCTACGTAATGGGGAAAACTAAAGAAATTTTAAAACAATCTGCCACCATTAATATTGGCTAAGAGTGCATTAATCTTTGAGGGCGGTATGGGTCCAACAATATGTGGTAATCATTTGCAAAGGTTGACGAGACATTAATCCAGCAGGACGCTGCATCTGGTGTCTGAGCAATACAAACTCTAAACTAAAAGATGGAGTAAAAAGTGAAACACAAATTTTCATTTATAGCAGAAGTAATTCTATTATATCAGTATAATGTTAAGGCTTGGTCTTAAGTATAACACTCTGATGTGGTATTACAATGTAACTGTACAATTGTTGAAATGAACTACAAGTTAAAAATCATGTTGTATCAATACAACATTTTACCTTCAAGCCTGAAAAATATAAATTGAATTATACTAATACAAATTGTTCCTTCAATGTCTTTACCTACACGTACAAAAAAACATTGCATTAATACAACATACGATGGCACAATACAATAACAACATTAAAATATATTTAAAAAATCAATGAACGTACGAGACAAGTACATACAACGAAGCTGTACCCTTATAATCGGTTTAGCAACTTTTGTACACCAGTAATGTACCTGATATTTAATATTACTCCTATCAGTCCAAAATTTAAAAATAAATTTCACACATTTACAAAAAAAATCGGCTAACATTTACAAAAATTGATTTTATATTTTACATTTTTTGGGCTCTTGTCGAATTAAGAAAAACTTCACCCATCCGTAAACGAAAAACTTTAAAACTTTGCAGCCGTATAGCACCGCAAAATTATCAATCTCGTTATTTACACATTGGCCCAAAGAATATAAGGCAACCAAATTTGAATACAGCTGCGACAATATCAATAATGGAAGCGGTCAGATTGGCGCGTTTCCTCGCGAAATTATCAAGACGGGGGCGCAACACAGACCTCGTGCAGCTTACCATTTTTTTCAATTGAATAATTTTTTGAGTTTTTTTTAACACGGTCACGTCAAAGTAAACATGGCCGTTCGTACGCGATATTTACTATATACAATCATATGAATTATTCGTACACACATATTTATACAGACCTACATTATAATCTATAGTGATGAAAATATTTATTTACGTTAATGATAATGATCATGTTGATGTTAATAAGTTTTTATTGTAATATTTAGCTTTAGTACATACTCTGGAATGTTTTTCGGTCATGCTCCAAAAATGTTCACATCTAGATTGGCATCTTTCTTGCTAATTTTATCGGTTACACTAAAGACTATGTATATAAAACTTAAAGACTTAATGGTTGCTGCTCTTTAAACTGATCCCGAAACGGGTTTGTTTGAATGTTGTTCCAACAATTTTTATAACAGATATGTTGCGTCCTCGTCGAGATCAGAATAAAGACATCACACGGTCAGTTTTAAAATTTTTTTAAAAGCGTAGCGGCAAATAAGGGTTGGTGTTACAGCTGGATTTTCGTTGCAACCAAACAAATTCATTGCACAATGCATTTTATAAACAAAACGTCTTAATTTAAGTACAGATATCGTCTTATCACATGGGTTTTTTTAATATGAGTTCTCGCACTACCTCCTCTTTGTTTTATTAATTCAATTTGTATAATGAGAAAGTCTTTGGAAAATTATCACAAACAAGAGTTTTTATTAGTCACTGTGTATTTTTTTTCTCTTCAAAACATTCATCCATAAATATACTTGAATTTCACATATAGATATATTAATATTGGTTGTATTTCGGTTGCTTTAAATAATTATTTTTAACCGTTGTTTCTTGTTATTAAGAGAATGTCATCATCCACTTGACAATAATTAATACTATAATTACTTAGTATTACTATTATTAATATAAAAATTTTATTAGATTAAGTACAGAAGATAATGACTAGTTTTAGTTACAGTCAAAAATGTTAAGACAGGGTAGATATTATGGATAATAAACGTGTTACATTATGGTCGAGTACACCGAAAAATCATAAACCGAATTTCGTAACAGGTTGGTATTAAACAGTACGGTTAGCAACCGTAAAATATTTGTCATACTATATATTCTTTCTCTTTTTGAAATTAATATTTGCGAAGCACAAAGTCGCGCTACTGGTGTAAACAATTAAAATATGAACACATTTCACAGTCAAACGGGTATAATATAAAATAATAATATTAAACATATGAATAAAAACGCCGCCGACAATAAACATACCCATATAAGAACAATTTTCTTTGTCTATCGTATGGTCCAAACGTTATGAATGGTAAAAGAGCGTACGATAAAAAGAAATCCGGAAAACGAAACCGAATAAATGAGCGTAATTATCGACCCAAGGCATTAATCCAATCACGAAAAGGAACAAAGTGATTGATAGAAGTTTACATGGGCGCTTGGTTAGGATGTTTCAACATTGGCCACGCGTTTAAAACTTCGACGATGAGACACGCAAGTAAACCGAAGTGAGAGATCCCGAAGGCCCGACCTATAACGAACGAGAAATTCTAGAACTTGCGAACAGCACGAAGAATACTTACATCAGCACGATATGGTACAATAATGGTACTAGCCAGATTAATGGCGATTCCGAACCGATGTAAATGATGCCGATTCGTAAATCCACCCGTCAGCTTCTCCAAATCCTCATCAAAAATATTGATGACCATGGTCACCAACAGCTGCAAAATTCCGGCATGAAGAAACAAAGACGTCCACAACCGATACACTGATCCGGAACTTCTGGAAAATAAAACGGCACCATTCCGCAGACGTCGTCCAAACAAGACACCTACAAAAACACCCGTTGTTATCGCACCAAAGATTCATTTAACAAACGCACTTAGAACACAGCGACGCTTCTCGTGAAAAGTTCCTCGACGAAATCGCAATACTTTTTAATGTAATCTTGCACATCCCGTATTCCGATGCACGGATGTCCGATCACCTCGCAAATCATGTGCTCCGCCGATTTGTCTTTCGAACCTTTTGTATGGAAAATTGCATGTTGGTTTTTCGCAAATGGGCCATTTAGTGATGTCGTCGGGCTATTCGTACGGGATGCACGCTTGCTGGAGCGTCGCAGTATCTGCAAACACCATTTAGTGGCTGTTGTTTGCGATTTTAATATGCGTTACGATCGAGGCCGCACCGAACCCGATATTTTTCCCGGACCGGCGTCCTTGGCGTCCATTTTTCCACGTTGAAATTGTATTCTATATTGTTAAGCGTCATTTAATAAATAAATTACGCAAATCATGCATTATGCTCAAAAATTCTGACTGCGTCTTTTACAATCAATAAAATAACATGTTCAGGAAAAACGCAAGTACATTTGTAACGTAATAATAGTATTAGTTTTGAAGATACAATAAAGAAACTGAGACAGACGCGATTTTTTTCCGTAGTGCAGAACACTTGCGCTGGTTTTATGATTGTATCTCTTTAATGGTTCTACAATATTCATGTCGTAAGTTGTTTAAGAATTTTGTGGTAAGTATTGTAATGAGAAGGTGAGGTTAACGTGGATAGAAACGAATTCTTTTCCAGAAAAACGAATGTTTATGTTAGAGGTTTCAGGAGTAAGCTATCATAGAGAAACAATTAAAAAGTTTACTAGAGTCTGATTCCGCAGTATCAATCGATAACAATAATGTTTTGGTGTATAGCAAGACACACTGTAATGCTTGTTTTTAGACCGACATGACACTACACATTATAAAAGATTTTGAAAAACTAAATTGACTACATTCTTCTATAAGTTGACCAAATGATTAGAATGTGTATACTCCTTGTTGCTGACCCAATACGAAAGTATCGAAAATTCACTCCAATCGTACTAAGTGTTTCAATAACAAAAATGACTAGGACCTCATTGTTTGAACAGCTTGTTGTCGCAATATTAAATTAGGTTCTATGGGAAAATTGAAGGCGTCTAAGACTTTAAAAGTCTAGTGATGCCCAAGAGTTATACCACAACAAATGCCATAGACGCTGATTCACCTAGCATCAATAAAAATGTAATTGGTAATGTGATAGTACAAGTGGTTATTGACAATCAAAATATTTATGCTAAAGTTTCAGATGCACACGCATCCATCTGTGTTCCAGTTTACACAAAACAGACGAGAAACAAGAAAGGAAAAGATTCACATCGAAACAACTCATTAAATTAACCTTTCATAGATATCCTGAAGGCAAGCATACATATCTGTTTAAGATAACAAACATAATATGGTAGCGAATATTTAAACATAGAGGAGGCTTTAGATAACAGATCCTTTAATTTTATAAACGCAGCCTTAAGAAAAAGCAGTCTAGAAAAAAATAGCTGAAAGCGAATTGACTACATGCTAAGACAAAACATTTTCTGAGCATACGCTGACAACCAGAGTGGCTTGTTGATGCTCCTCAGCGGTTGCTTCCTCTGCTGTGAAACCTAGTCATGGATAGACTAAGCAAAGAGCTGAGAAGAAGTTTCTCCCGCTAGATATGCAGATGACCTTGCCATCTTACTGAAAGGAAAGTTTAGAGTCACGATCAGAAAAGCGAATGCTACGTGCAACAGAATGCATAAGTTGATGGAGTGTTAGGGGAAGAACTGGAAATTCTCACCCAAAAGACCACTAGTGCCGTTCACACAGGAAACTACGCGGACCTCTTTTTCCTAAACGGTTGTAAACTAGCTATATCTGAGGTGAAAATACATGGGTGTAATACCCGATTTCCAAGCGAAACCAGCACATGACAAAAGTCACACGGAAATCGGTTATTGCGCTATCAGTAACCACCTACGCAGCTGGTATGGTGACCAAGTGATTCAAAAGACCACAATCATGACACTTGCGTTTTTAGAATAATAAGGGCGCTCAAACTTCCCACTGCACATCTACGTTAGAGGGAACACAGGGCTAGCGGTTTTTAAGCTGCAGTTATCACTTCAGACATTGTCAAAGCCTGACACCATATAAGACGTTTGGTAGACACTGAAGGATCCCTACTAAATGGGGTCTGACCACATAGTAACAAATGTATTAACAAGGCACTCCTTAAGGTGGTTATTTTAGATCGGAATAACTGGATAGAGTTGAAAGAGACGATCCCAAAAGACAGTATAATTTGGTACACGGAAAGCCTAAAAATCAGAGAAAAAAAAAGAATCAGGCATACACAATAAAGAGAAGAAGTAGGCTCCGCTCACCCCCAGGATAGCCTACTGGCTGTCTTTTCAGGTAGAAAATGTATGCAGTCATTGGATGTGCAAAAGTAATATAGAAATGGACTACCGTCGTTTATCTATTATGACAAATCACAGTGGTAGATTTTATGAAACAAAGGACTGCATTTAGAATACCTCGATACCCTGTGAGGTCAAAACAAATCATCGTTGTCTGGTCGTTTGGCCATTCTAGTTTTGTTGGAAACACAAAGTGATAAGCGAGCAAGGTGTATTTCAACATCCTATGTTGAGTCAAACCAGCCTTGGGTATTAGAAAAAGTCGAGCCGCTTAACAGATAAGAAATGGACTCGGCAAAAAACACCAAGCATATTAAGAGTATAATACCACGTCAACCAAGCGGCCAAAGTACTAACACTAAGTAGGGTACAGTGGAAGATTACGGCAAAGCTCCTAACGGAATACCTGCGGAAAATCGGAAAGTTCGATGTTGCTGTCGGTTACGCGGAAGTGCTTCGGAAACCGTCTCCGGCAAATTCTCGAATGCAATTGCTCGAAATTCAATTGCTCGATTGTAGCATTTCTCGGAAAGACTTATTGCTCGAACGGCAATTTCGCGAAACTGTTTGCTCGAATTTATGTGGTAGAAAGTTAGTATAACCACCTAGGTAATTGCTGCCAGTGTGAATGTTGTTATAAGTTGCTGCAGAAGACTATTCTTCAGCTTCATAATAATAAAGAAAGTCACCTATAATTTCTATCACCTTATTAACAAAAATGGATAAGTATGTAATAAGTGACAAGAAACAAATATTACATATTTTTAATATGATATGTTGGTGTCTTATTCCACGCACGTAATCATATATATTTCGCCATATTCATAATCATTTACTAATCTCAAAAGTTTTGGGTATTATCACGATACCTTCTATGGCTTGGGTGTGTTGTGTTTACCACCGACATATTGTTCTATCTGCAATTCGTTCAAACTTTGTTCCTCTTAATGCCGAAATGAATATCCATATGTTTGGGTGTTAGCAGACAGTTGCATTTGGAAACCTCGATGCCACCCTCTTTCTACTGAATTGTTTGTTTTGGAAGTCCATGATGTACACCTTCGTGCCAATTCCACATGTCAAGCGCAAAATAGGCGGGCGCAGCTGACGCCCACGCCTTTGTGTGGGCGACCGATCTCACGCATCCTCAAAATAATCGACAATAACTTGTATCTCAGGGGGAAAAATATTCTCTTTCAAAGATTCTCAATGCCTCAACTACATCTTGCGCCGGAACAAATGCTAATGCTGGCAGCAGTTTCAACGTCAACGCAAATT
The DNA here is from genome assembly GCA_030710515.1 of Abscondita cerata. Classification (NCBI taxonomy): domain Eukaryota; kingdom Metazoa; phylum Arthropoda; class Insecta; order Coleoptera; family Lampyridae; genus Abscondita; species Abscondita cerata. The sequence continues at coordinate 50,748 of JALBCR010003880.1, read as the reverse complement.
CCGCATTTGTTTCGTATTCCTGTTTAAGCCATTTTCTGAATGTGGCGGAAAATACTTGGGCAAAGGTGAAAAGAAGCATCCGCGATGTAGAATTTCTGGAAACCTTCAATTGACTGGCGCTTATCATTGCTAGTTCGAAATCCGCGATGGTCTGTGGTTACCCGGCGCCATCCGGGAGTAGATTTTTTATTTCTCGGAAGAAAAGTTGAGTAAGTTTGTTCAGTCTTATTTGGCAGGAGAGCACATATTAATGGTATCGCTACATTATCTTGCATTCTTTGTATGGTGTAGAGCTGTAGAAAAGCGGTGGAACAACTTTGCAGTACCGTCAGCATACCAATGCCAGCAGTCGCCAGAAGATTGATGTTACGCGCTGTTGAAAAATTAAAATTCGGTCCTTTATTGGCCCTGAATCGTACAATAAAAAGGTTGCCGTTTTCAGTAACTGTAAACTCTTTCTGGGAAATGATCTCTTCGAAGTCTGGAAATTGCTGGTGCAAGGTTTCACTCACATTCCTAACGGCCCGTTTAATATTATTAACGGAAGGTAACTTCGCTGCAACTGCATCTCCCAAACCAGCAGAAACTTCAGACACAATAAAGTGGGGTGGATCTCTAGTGTTTCTTGCAGTTTCTTTATTGTCTGCATAACTCTATTATTCTAGCTGCGCAACATCGGCATTGTGGTTGTGGTCTTTTTTGCTAGACACAAGATTGTCTTCAGTAATTACTCAAACTTGGCACTTCATTTTCTGGAGTGTCTTCACATTTCCAATAAATTTTTGTATCAACTTTCTTTATCCTTATTAAACAAAATTCTTCAAACGTGCTTTAGTGTAATGATTCATTCTACAGTCCTTCTATAAGATAACCCCTGCTGAGACTACCTGCTGTTAGAATCGTAAATGATACCCTTTAAGCTCAAGCTTCACAATGTGCAAACTTCTTTGTTTACAGAAATTGTGGTGTACAAGTTTTAAATTCTCATGAGTGTACATAATTTATGCATTAGTACCTTAGTGTATGGAAGTTCGTAAAATTTGTTTATTCTAAATTCTGCTCTTTTTAGAGCTTGTATAATCCTCACTGTGTGTTCTAAGCTTCTAACTTACACACGAAAATTTTTGTTACATTCTACGAACTATAGTTTATTTGTTGAAAAATGTACCATAAGAGATTAAGTCGTAAAATAAAATCCACTTAGCAGGCGACCGATAGTTGTATTCAATATTCACTTAAAAATGCAAAGTAAAAACCAGTTCTATACGGAAAAAGTTGGTTAAAACAAACCTTATGGAAATTTGACAACAATAGAACAATAAGTTTCAACTACCTAAGGGTCAGCGGTTCTCAATATTTTTAGTATTTTATTTGTTACAAACAAAATTTAATTTATTAAAAGTCATAATGCATGCATCAATGATCGTTAAATTTTTCGTGCATAGGTATGTCATGAACTAAAGCAAAGCCCTCGACCTATGGTAATTTTAAATTTTTGTTTATCTTTTGACAACTATTTCCTGTTTCAAATCGTGATTATCGATAAATCACTATTTTACTCGTTGTATTATACTTATAATAATTGTATCACATTTTCGAGAAATTACCGTTCGAGGAATTTGCACTGAAAAAAGTTGCATTCGAGCAATTAAATTTCGAACAATTGATTTCGAGCAATTGCATTCGAGCAATTTACCTAAACCTTCGGAAACAGTACAGCATTTGACTGCAGTTACAATAGGTTGGATGATAAAACTAGCTCGTTATTGGCCGCAACAAAATGCTACCAAAACAGCTGAACGCGTGTCTAGCCCACGACCTGTACTTACTAACGCAAGGTATGGATTTTGGGCACGTCGGATACTACCGCGTAAGCACAATAAGTGTTTTAGGCTGCAGTACATCCGGTACCATAAACAGCAGAGGCAGCGGGGTTTTATAAAAATACCTTGATGTAAATGTATGCGAGTGGCTTTTAGTCTGTCAGATTTTAGTGACTTAAAAAGCTGTAAAAATAAATAGAACCTGTATGTTAATCAAGCGGCCAAACTACTAACACTAAATAGAGTACAGCAGATGACTACGGTGACTCCTAACGGAAAAATCAATGACGAGGATAGTTGACGAGTATGCGAAAGTGTTCCAGTAACAGTACTGCTGCAATGCGCTGCATGATAAAAGGCACCGCCATATTGGCCGCAAACAAAATGCTAGCACACGACCTCCAGGGTATGAATTTTGGGCACGTTCTGTTAATAACCAAGGGAAGCATAATAAGCCTGTTAAGGCTGCAATGCATCCGTTACCATTAATGGCAGACGGCAGCGGGTTTATCAAAAACCTTTGATAGAAAGGTTCAGCAGTTTTTAGTGACTTAAAAAGATGATTTGTTTGCAAACCGGTACTGAGGGCAGTCACGAGAGCTTATCTCAAGATTTTCTCTCAAAGTACCTTAAAATCGCAAAAAGCTATACTGTACTTAAGCGCTTATTACTTTAAGTTCAAAAAGTTTTTGGAACATAGGTACATCAAATAACATTTTAGCAAATCAATATGCTGCTTCAATACGTACCGATGGTATCAATCCTCGTACCAGTTGGTTAGGAAAAATAAATCGAATTATACATTTGCATATTTTATAAGCGAAAGACTAAACATTACAAATAAAAGTCAATACTTACTGAACAATCCGCTCGCGACGATTGCACACAACCCGAATCGTCATTTCTGATGCAACAAGCAGTTCTCGTTCCTTCGTTCGCGTCTTCTCGATTTGCTGCTGAATTTTTATCGTCGACCCTCATGCAAGGCGCAAACTTCGCTCCCAAGTGTATCAGATCTGCCGCTCTTGGTCCAAACCTAAATAAACATGAATAAAATTAACTGGAAAAAGAAGGCAACCATTACCAAAAATTTGCCGGTTCCATATAATCCACTTGTTGTAACGACAAACTAGGTACAAGTACGTGAGCCGATCTCGATCGCATATCAACACCAAATGGTCCAAGTCCGTAACATATCAGCGAGATGATGAGCACCAAAATTCTGAACAGTTGTAACCCAATACGTAAACCCCGGCCTGTGATCCTCCATATCGTCCAATTGTTGTTGGATGTCTTCGTCTTGTGTTACCGACCTTCTCATCAATCGCCTAAAACAGAGAACATGGGTTCAAAAGCATCTTAAAACAATTAATCTTTGAACTTACCCGCACATACGCCCGATCCAACCCATACCATATTGTCTTCGATCTGAATTATCCAAAACACTGTCTAAAGTGAGCGAAATGATCCTGTTACCACCGACTTCTCTTTGATGTTCCCCTCTTTGTTCTAACAACGTGCTGAGTTCGCTTCCATCCAGGTACGGCCGTATATCGTAAAGGAGCTTCTAAGTTTTTCTGAGTCGATTGCTCTAACTGTTCGGAATCCACTTCGTCCGACGAGGTGTTATCCATGTGAGCGTTGGCCGTCGCAGGCGGTCTTTCAAAAAATACATCATCTTCTAATGGAATATCGCCCGTACTCGTACCTGCCGCCAAAAGCTAGCGCGATTGCTGACTGACTTGCGGATCTTAATCTAGGCCTATGTCTTGTTAAAGTCTCCAAAAACAATGTAATATTAAATTAGGTACGCGAGTAGATAGTAAAATTGGGTCATTAACTACGTTTATGTAAAATTGCAACTATAGAGAATAGTATAAACATTATTTAACTGTAAGTTTGTAATGAGTTTGGGGACTGTAAACAGAGAACAGTAACTTCAGTAATATTGCGGCTTCAATATGTTTACTGACACTAGTAGTTTATACGAGTCCCAGTTATTAAGCCAGTTTAATAATTGAATAATAAATTTGTTAAAATTATTCGAAGATTTTTTCTCGCAAGTTTAACAATTCAAATGGGGTCGAAAATTTAGGAGCGAGTTGTGTCGTCTGGTTTAATATTATAAATGGGGTAATAAATATCGATTAAGTTCCAACTTATGCAAACCACATATTGTGGGAAAGTGGAATTAAATAATAAGCGATTTTCGTTGTAGATCAATTTTATTCCTCTTCTTTAGTTAAATCGGAGAAAACGACGTTACCGCAAATACGTGTCGATGATATCCAAATACGAAAACGTGACCTAATGCAGAAATTGCATTGTTCTCAAGACTTATTCAGTCTATTCAAAGCGACTCTAAAACTATGATAAAATAGTAACATTATACAGTGGATGGTCAAAAGTTAAAATTGAACTTGAATAATGGAGGCACGTCCTCATGCAAATTCATTAAAAAATGAGATAAAATTTGAAAGAACTTAAAGATTGTAGATTGATGAGAAGGTCTCACGTTGTTTTAAAATTTTATTATCTGAAATTTAAACAATGCAGTTTAAACTGCGACACGCGCACGTTTATCTTTTCAACACTGTCCAGTTCGACATGAAGATTCCGTCAAATTCTAGAAAAATTGTTTATGTGTATTTCAATAAAAGGGATTTCTCGATTGCTAATTTACGATTCAAACCTAAAGTGTAAAATAAATTTAAGTAATATTCATAAAAGCCGTTTTGGCAGTCGTGATATAGAAATAAGCCACGATGAAAATCCATATCGGAATTTTTCAAAGCTGCGAATATGAGAAGTAAAACACAGTCCTATATTGATAGATTGAACTTTGACACGGAGACAATTAGAAGTCCAAACCGAATTCAGTGGTTGAAAGAACAACAAATGCATTCTGAGAAGTCATTATTTAAACAAAAGTTTAAAGTTTTGCGACATCTAGTATCGACTCGTTAACGAAATGTACTCCAAATGGTCGTTCAAAACAAAAATTTTGCACTGAACTCCACATCACATCCAGTAAACGTGAAAGAACGTGGAAAGTGAGAAACCTTTGACAGAAAAATTAAAGAAAACTGATACCTTATAAAATAGTATATAAGAACTAGTTTCAGAAGACGCATTTATAAGACGAGTACGAGTCTCTAAAATGCCTTCTAAAAACGAATTTTATACTATTTTTTCTATTTTGCCAGATTGATTTAAAATAAAATTTTGCGAGTTTTAAATTTAGGGAATTTTGAAGTGTAATTGCTAAGGTGGCAATATTTTCACAAACTTTGGTTTAATGCTAGTTTAAGTTTAATAAGTAACATTTATCATGTTTCACAAAAAAATAGTGGAAATAAAAATAAGTAGACAAATAAATCTACTGAACTTAATTACGATTTAAATTAATGCACACCGAAGCTAATGACATCTTGGACGTTATCAGTCTCTGACACGCCTGAAATGCTCAGAAAAGAGAAAAAAATTGTTTAAAAATAGTTCAAATAAAAGTTATGGGTAATAAATTTCTAACAACTTCCACTTCATAACTTTTTTAAATTTCTATTCTGAAAATACGGTAAACTAAATAATGAGCAGCACACAATACTCAGTAATTACTTATTAGATCACGAATAGTTTAAACAAAAGTTATGTTTAATAAAATTACTTTTATTCAAAAACTAGAAAAATTTATGTAGGTTAACAGCCCTTTTGGCTCAATGGATTATGTCCAAAATATAATCAGATCTAATTTTCACGGCAAAGGTTATACATTCATTGAAAGGCCCAAAACTAATTTTTTAGGTAAGTATATTTTTGTTAATATTTCTTTATGTTGCAGTGTTTATTTTGATTTAGAGTCTGTCGCCTTTTTTCTTTGGTCTTTTCTTTATTCTACCTATTTACCAGAATTATCGTACTGTCTTCATTGTTTGCCTATGTGTACTGCCTTTTGCAGTTTTCTCTCTCGCTGTCATGTGACGCATCATTCCGTATCTCTCATGAAGATACAGAAATGATAATTAACGGGCGAATCGTTTCTAAATATCTGTATTTGCCTGAAGTCAGAGCGGTTCCAAAACAACGCTGACCAGCAATATCGCACCAAAGACAACGCCTGCAATTTTTCGAATCCAACACTTAACTATTCACTTTTGTTTATATTTTCAAATAAAAGCTATGGGTAATAAATTTCTAACAACTTCCACTTCATAACTTTTTTTTAAATTTATATTCTTGAAAATACGGTAAACTAAATAATGAGCACACACATCTCAGTAATTACTTATTAGATCAATGAATAGTTTAAACAAAAGTTATGTTTAATAAAATTATTTTTATTCAAAAACTAGAAAATTATGTAGGCTCAATGATTATGTCCAAAATATAATCAGATCTTAATTTTCACGGGTAAAATTATACATTCATTGAAAGGCCCAAACTAATTTTTTAGGTAAGTATATTTTTGTTAAATATTTCTTTATGTTGCAGTGTTTATTTTGGATTTAGAGTCTGTCGCCTTTTTTCTGGTCTTTCTTTATTCTACCTATTTACCGAATTATCGTACCGCTCTCATTGTTTGCTCATGTGTACTGCCGTTTGCAGTTTTCTCTCGTTGCTATATAGATTACCTATTCCGTATCTCTCATGAAGATACAGAAATGGATAATTAATCAAGGAACCGTTTTTAAATACCTGTATTTGCCTGGAAGTCAGAGCGGTTCCAAAACAACGCTGACCAGCAATATCGCAACTAAAAGACAACGCCTGGGTGCACTTTCGAATCCAACACTTAACCATTATTCACTTTTGTTTATATTTGCGTTTTAAAATTCAATACCTTATCGTAAAATTGAACGACCCGAACGTAACTCTATAATAACCTCTCTTACACGTTCTTCTATTTCTGTTTGCATTGCGCTTATAGAAACTAAACTTCATCTACTACAATTAATTGACAAATGTAAATTGACAGGTAAGGATAACATATTTCAGCTTAAAATAATGTAGGTACTATGCACACACAAGCAGTTTATCGATACGAAACAAAATGTGCTGAAAATGAGAAAGCACAATAACCTATCCACAAGCTTAGCAACAAAATATCACAACCTACCAACACATGTAAATAATGAGTAAATTAAAAACTGTCAAAGGGGCCTTAAATTATTTTTTAATTTATGGGCATTTATGAATATCTAGATTGTGTCAACTGGTCTTCTGGGTGTCTCGTCAGTAATTAATCAACGAGGACGTGGTTTTTTCTATTTAGTGAACAGATAAAGTAATTAGTTTGTTAAAATTGACAGAAAATACCTCTTACTGAGAATTTTTTAGTCAATCAATTAGCAGAACGTTTTATATTAAAGGGGGACGTATATTGAGGTGTAAATGACATTTGTGAAATCAACAACCCTAACGCCCAGCGACTACCCCTACATTTGAATGGACGACTCTAAGTGTGATACGTCACATTTTAGGAATTTAATAAGGAATTCGTGGTACACTGTTTTTTAATGTCCAGCAATTTTTGGCTGCACAAAAATTTAATTGAAAAACAAAATTATAAAAAGCTTGATTTCGTTGTTCTGAAGACAATAGTGTTTCTTCAAACTCTTCTAGAACACTTTCAAAAGTTTCTCTTGTGATTGGACGATACTTATTTCTCCAATTGACCCCACAGAAAAATCTGAAGGACTAAGGTCGGGTGACAAGGGAAGTTCAATTCACTGGTCCTCTTCTGCCAATCCACTGGTTTGGATAAGAATTATGTAACCATTGTCTAACGGGCAGAACGAGCTCCGCTGATGTAATTTTACGTCAATGCAAATCAAAAGGTAAATGCTCTAATATTTGCAGTATGTGAATCAGATTATGTTAGTGTTTTAAATATTTTTTTAATTTTATTCTTTTTCATTAGTATTTCGAAATGAGAGTCAGGTGACCCCATTACCCGTAACTGTGCATGTTGAATTACATTATTTTATTTCTTTCTAGATACCAAAAGTAGGAGTCAGGACAACGAAAAGCTTGGTCTTCTTCTGACAGCCTGGAAAGCTATAACGCTTGTTGGATTGAGGTTCTACAAGAAATGCTGCTAAGGTAATGGGATTCACTTTTACAGCTTAACTGCTAATCAAATAAGAAATGTGGCTTTCAAATATGCTGAAAATTCAATTTAAAGCACACGTTATCGTCTTCAAAAATGGCTGACGCGATTGGTTCCATGCATTTATGGGTACATAACATTTCTATCAGCAACCGGAGGCAACCAACATAAAACAGAATAACAACTTTTAATAAAACTTGGCCATCTGCTAGAAAAGACAGATTTGTTCCAAAATATTTATAATTGCGACAAAACAGGCATTTCAAAAACTCCTGAAAAATTTTAGCTACCAAAGGACAGAAGAGAGTGAGATCGGATAACCAGTTGGGAGAATGGTCCATAAAGAACGCTTTACAAATGCTCGGGCAATGGTTAAATTAATGAGCATCTCTTGAATGGTTGGCGCACTTTAAACAGCACGCTACGATGTCTGCAGATGTCTTCAACCTATCAATACTAGACAACCATGCTACTCACATTTCTCTTTCGTCTACGAATTTTGTAGTCATATTCATATCTTGCTCCTGCCACCGCACACGTCACATAGAATTCAACTTAGATGTTTCTATTTCTTTGGTCCACCAAAATGGCCTACAAAAAAGAATTGTGACTTATTTTTACATAGCCATCTTGCAGATGACGTAGCGTCCTTTGGCGAGGAAATTTTATTTAATAATGTCGCGTCTATTAGTAAAAGTTTACTGTGGGGTTAGAGCTACTGGAATAGTTTCACTAAATCCGATGTATTCACAGAAGATTTGCTGCAGAAATTCTCCAATCTGAGACTATTGCAATCTAAGGTTGCAATGAATCCCTCGCAGCTGCTAACACTATTCCCAGCACATCAAAAGAAGTTCCCACACCAGTTCCGGAGCACTTCAATACAAATTGATCCACCGGTTCTTAGGATGTCTAAACAAGTAAGCCCACTTGATTCTGAACCAGATATTGTATCACCAGTACCTGGCATGTCAAACCAAATTAGTGTTATAAATACAAGAATTCCAAAACTTCAGTGTTAGCGGCTTCATCAAGTATTCTTGGCTGATTTCTTTTTCTGTTATCTACAGATCCCGTTTCCTCACTCCCATAACCAGTTGATGTGTACGCGTGGTTTACATTTCGTCAGGATGTCTATTGTTAAAAGTTGCAGCAGCTCTGTTTGTTGACCGCCTCTCCCTTAAATAAATATCCCAATATTACATAATTATAGGTATCTTTCTTGATTTTTTATTTGTAAGGGCCGTAACAATAGTCGAACTATTGAGATTTTTTTGGCTCTACTCTTTTCAATTGAGATTATTGCTAAACTTGATAACCGGTACTGCGACATTGTGTTACGAAGATATGACTTAATTAGTTTTAATTTAGAAAATGATCTATCTGATGCTACAGTAACGGTATGGTTAAAAAGAATGCAAGCTGTACAAATATTCAAAATTTAATGCGAGTAGATGGTTTTCACTATTAAAAATTTATTTAAATTTCATATAGATTCCAGTTCCGATAATTTATTTTGAAAAAGTCGTTTTAATTGCAGAATTTCATTGACCAAGTCTAACGAAAGATCTTTCTTCATATTTTTAAACAAGGTTAAAGGCAGCAGATTGTAAGAGTTCTCAGTCATTGAGAAAATATTTTTGCGTATTTCAATTGTCAAGAGTACCATAAAAAAATTGAGTTTAAACATTTTTTGTGTCTGATAATCGCTGGTCACTGCTCAATTCATCTCACATTTAGGACTTTACGAATTCCTTTTTTTAAATGTAGGTTTAACTCCCTGCGTTCTGCTGTTAACTGATGAATTTAGTATATTATCAAAATTATTTCTCATTTTTGCAGAACTCGTAAAGCATTTTGGGCAATTTGGCAGCTAATGAGATCGCATTCTCGTGCTTGTAACAACAGAGACAGCGTGTTTAATAATAAATTTAGAATTTTTACCTCAAATACTATAATAATTATTACGCGAAGGTTTGCAAACAATTTGGAAGTGCAATTGCCTCTTTTTCTTCTTTTCTTTATTGCGTCCTGCAAGAGATATGTATGCGAGAACTTTATATCGTATTCAGCGCCGAGAAGCAACTGTCTCAAGTGACACCAACGAGTAGAGCACAATTTTTTTAAAGATACATTAACAGAAGACGTAGATTTTAACTGTGCCCATCTCTTAGTACTATTGCCAAAACACATACACACTCTGTAGTGTGTCATGTGCTTGAATTTCTACAATATTTTTGACGGGACCATTAATCACTAAATTTAGATTATGAGCTCTACAATGCACATATGTAGCCAGAGGTTGGACACGTTTATTTCCGAGCTTGAAACCCTTAGAGAGGCCCCCTTCATCTGATTTCGCGGATATTGCCATTTAAAAAACAAAAGATATTGCAATAATATAATAATGCAATTGAAAAATTATAACAAATGATCGAAATTAGCTGCTCCAACTTCCATACAGTGGTACAAATTTTCTAAACGACGTCTTACGTACTTACGTACGCATTTCTCGGTGATCCCTTTCTTTGTTCTACATTTTTTAAAGAAGTAGGTTTAGTTGAATAAACTTCACTCTGGACACAGCATCCTGTTTTTGAACAAATTAGGAAATGCTATGATTTTGTGGATGCTGTGATTAAAAAACAATACCAGACTAATGATCACACAGTATTTGAAACAAGTAAACGTCAAATTCTAAAGTTTACTTTGGTTGTATCTCTCTAATTGAAAAATTGGTTACACCACTCACGAAAAAGTTGAAATAATTGAATGATTCTTTAAAAATGACGACTGTGCTAACAGGGTAGCAATAATCTTGAACCAACGTCGTCCACAGATAAAATGATCTTAATCGATAATGTTATAGAATTAGTGGGGAAATTTCTTGGGGGAAATGTTTGCAACAAGAAACATACAATGTAGCACCTGCACATACGGTGCAAAATGAAGAGGTCGAAGTAGCCGTGTTGGGTCAAGTTGCTCTAGATCCAATATTGAGTACAAGAAAATTGGAGGAAATTTGTGGGAGTCAGCCGAACAAGTATTCGACACATTCCTGAAGGCTCATGTTTCACCCCTATAAAATAAATTTGGTACACAAACTCAACGAGGACGATTTTTGAGCGTCGTCAACAGTTTTGTGAAATTATGAGTCAACGAGCAGTTGACAACCTGAACTTTCCAAACAATATTTGTTTTTCCGATGAAGCTACGTTTTTTTAAACGGGATAGTAAAACGTCATAACTGTCGATATTGGTCGGACACGAATCTCGATGTGTATTTCACCAAGTCTATTCCTCAGTATCCACAAAAAGTGTTAAACGTGCCTGGGCGGGTATTTTCGAGACCGGCTAAAAGGACCTATTTTATACCTGAAAATCTGAATGGTGAAATTTACTTGAAATGTTAGAGAATGTTATCAACCCAATGTTGACAGATGTTGTCGAAAATGATGCAAGATATTGAGAAACGAGCTTATTTTACAGCAAGACGGGCTCCACCACATTTTGCAATGCCAGTAAGAGAGTTCTTAAATGAAACATTTCCCCAACAGATGAATTGTCGGAGAGGTAGTATTGAATGGCCACCTTCGATCTCCAGACTTGACCCCATTAGATTTTTCTTGTGGGCATTTAAAGAGTAGAGTTTATTCAATTGAACCGACGTCTTTGAAAATTTAAGACAATGATCACCTATGAATGTCTTCAGATTACTCCAGAAATTCTGCAGAATGTAAGACGACGATTTGAAGAAAATTCGTACCACTGCATGGAAGTTGAGGAGCTAATTTAGAGCATTTGTTATAATTTTTCAATTGCATTAATGGCATTGTTACTGCAATATCTTTTGCTTTTTTAAATGACAATATCGGCGAAATCATATGAGGGCCCTTCTAAGGGTTTTTTGGTACGGTTGTTCTAGCCGAACGGAGAACGAAACTAGCAACATGTGGAGTTTTTGAAAAGCATTTTTTGTCGTTTATCCGATTTTTGCACAAAAAAATTACTAAGAAAACTTGAATTGGGAAAATTCATTTATTATACAGGGTGTCCCAAATAATAGTGACTGATTTTTAAAACATAAATTTCAGCTCATTAATTGCTCCAAAGAGATGGGGGGTTTTCACTAGTTTATCAAGCTTTGTTAGGCTTGGCTAAGTATTTCTCATCTCATCAACACAGGGTAAGCTTCTTACTAATGTTGGTCAAATTCAAAGGGGAAAATATGTTTTATTTCCAATGGAACACCCTATACTTGATCTCATTCGAAAGAGCACTATTCTCCTTTCCAAAAATGTAGGATAGTTTTTTATCTTTTGTTTCATTAACAACAAAGATATTATACTATTATAAGATATACTAGTGGAAAACCCTCATGTCTTTGGAGCAATTAATAAGCTGGGAATTTATAGTTTTAAAATTAGACACATTATTTGGGACATTATCCTGTATAATTAATGAAATAACTATTTTTCTGATTTTTTCGAAAATCAATTCTGAATTTGATGTTGGCTTACGTTGTGTACCAATAATCTCAACAATTTCTTTTTTTTAATCGAATTGGGACTTGAGGAGCAGAGCATTAAAAAAAAAGATCGAATTATGACATTTTCGATTTATTTTGTTTAACTTTTCACCGCTTTAACTAAACTAAAATCCAAACCATATCTTGGAAACTGTCTGCAAAAAAAAAGCTGACGTACAATTTGAAACATATATTGCATCCGTCATTGTATCGGCCCAAATCTAACGGTGAACCTTTTTTTGGCTTCATGTCGCGGATCTGCACGTTTCACAGCATTCTACACCTAAGATCTAAAAAAGCTGACATACAAGTTTTTCCCATTATGTCACGGCCCATGAACTATTATGTTATGACTGTGCCCGGTGCGAAAGTGCATTCTTTATAATTCTCGGATTTCAAATTCGAGAGCCAAACACAAACCCAGTGTTTCTGTTGTTTTGCGTTCATTTGAATTTCACCCGAATAATGTTTACAATCATTAATTTTTACTTTCACATATTTTCTATATTGTACCTATTGTTTTTCAAATTAAGTAAAAATGCAATTTTCGTTTAGTCCGAGTTATTAATAAGAGTGCACAGCCCCATGATCCATTGGCCCGGGGCATCTTCCCTTACGCACATTTTTTCAATTGCGATAACGATAAAAATGCTAAAAACAGTGTGTTTGGTTTTTGTTAGACTTCGTTTCGAGGCAACGTGTTTTTGTAGCTAACAACAAAATAACAGCCAAGAATATCATTTTTTACAGTAAAAATTGCTCGAAATTAAAAATAAGTAAAATTAATTAAATTCTTACTAAATTCCTAAAATATGACGTATCACACTTAGGGTCGTGCCATATTTAAAAAATTTAGGGGTAGTCGTTGGGGTCAGGTTGATTTCACACGGCCCTCAATATAAAAATAGGCCTGTTTTGCTTTTTTATTTTCGTAAGTTTTAAATAAACTAAAGTCTAATTACATTTGTAAATCAAAAAATACTTAATTACAATAAATTAAGTGGGGCATCAGAAAATGTCAAACTAGTACATCCATGGATGGCGTTATATCGCATTATAGTTCCTAAATTAATAAATTTTTATAAAAAAGTTCGTATTATTCACCAGTATCGGTAATTTTGTAAATTCTAACAGAAGACGCTGTCTTCAATAAGGTGTTTTACACATTTACATGCGGCGGTGTTGCGTTATACACGCGATATGCGAAATAGAATTCAGCTATTAGTTACATACTTATTATCAACCCCCTCGAATAAATCTTGAAAATGTGGGAATGAACATGAGCACTCAAACTTGTCTTTTTGTGTTTATCTTCTATGGATTTATAATTATACAATTGTGGCAAGGTTGCACATTAACTATCGCATCGGTATTAGTTACACATTTGTTGCGCCATCTTTGCCAATATTGCTGAACTTCACCAATAAATGTTAAGGCTGTTCTCTCAGCGAGCTATAAAGTTTATGTAAATTTGTTCGCTTATTTTTAGAAATGTTTTCCTGATTTTGCACAAACATATAGCTAACATTATTATTTATGTCGTGTAGAGCTATTTTTTTTATTTTCGCCTTCGTTGTATTTAATTTAATTAAACGTAAAAATAAAAAAATGGATTTCCTTATAAGCCCAAATTCTGCGCGACATAAATTTTTCTTCTGGACAACCGTAATTTTTTTTAATTTTTACTTAAAAATCAATGAGAAAATTAACATTAAGTAAACGATAAATACTGAAAACTATTGGAGAATTGTGAAATGAATGTACTCGCGGGCGAATTTTCTGAGCGCAACAGGCCAGACTTGGAAGCCGGTTAATATTAATAGATAAATAATATATTGTCGAATTGTTGATGTCAATTTTTGTACATGACGTGCATTTTAAACAGTTTTAGAAACAGAAACAACAAATAGCTATTTATGTAACAAGAAATAAAATAGTGAACCGCCTACTAGAAATCTGAAATTGTCCAGTGATAAAACAGCCTTAACAGAAAAGTTTATTGTTAATACAAACGAAACATTTGACAGAAGTCATATTCATGATTCAAACATTGAACTACCACGGATATCTTTTATGTTTTGTGGTTATCCGTAATGATACTTTAAATTGTTATTGTCTTTCAATTGTTGATAACCGCAATTATACAAGGTATCCCCTATAACGTGAAAACTAAAAATATTTCAAAATTCGCCGAGACACGTTGATTTTTGTTCTTAAGGGAGCCTTTGACAGACAATCCAACTCGATATGTTCATTCCCCTAATGCCTAGTAACCCCAACTTTAAAAAATTTCAAACGAGTATTCGTTACCTCACTTAGGCATATCATTTTAAAGCCCTTTCATTGCAAATATAATGACACTTCGTTTTTAGGAAATCGGTTGAGATTTGACTGAAATTATTGGTACAAACGAATAGTTGACAAACCAACTTTTACGCGTAGTAATTTCTACGGAATACTCGCCACTCATAAGTTTTTATCGACTACACACGACCACATTTACCTCTTTGTTGATGTGTCTATCAGTTCACAATAAAATCAGAAAGAGGACAAAAGCTGAAGCAAATAATAAGTCAGATACTAATTGTTTTTTTGTTTATAATAAGTCTATACAAAATCAGATCTTCTCTGAATAACAAACACTGTCACAAAGTCGCCGTTTTTTGCTTGTCACCAAAAATCGTTAATTTCAGCTGGATCTTGGAAAGTTTAATGTGTTTTAAAAATGGTTTATTTAGTCGCGGAAAGAGTAGAAATTGTTGCAATTTATTATCGAAATAATGATTGCGTAAAGCTACAGCACGAATTTTTAACGCAAATCATCCTGAAAAAAATGTAAGTTCGTTGCAACGGGTTCGTTTAAACAAGTAACGTGAAGTAATTGGTCCAGTTCGAAATGAATCACTGAAGGCGTGGCAGTTTTGGGTCATGTGCAGATGAACAATAAGCATCGAATTTTGAAAATACAAGTTTAACTATTTAAGATGATGCTGGTTCAAGAGTTACATGAAGATGACTTTGACTGCCGTAACGAATTTTGCGAATACTTTAGTGAACAACTTCTACAGAATCCAAATCTTCTCTGCAATACATGTTTTTCCGACGAATGCACAATTGTCGTTATTGGAGTGATGTTAACTCATTTAATTAGGGAATTTCATACTCAGACTCCTCGTACCAATGTTTGCTGACTTTGGGCGACCATGTTGTTGACCATTTTTCATTCAAAGTAATCTCAATGGAAACATTTACCTAGAATTATTAGAAGTTACACTGATCCTAGATAACAGAGAGATTTTAGAAAGTGACGACAATTTACTAGAAAATGAAATACCCTTCCAACAAGATGGTGCGCCCCCGCATTATACTGTGGCTGTGCGACAATTTCTGAACAACCATTTCCTGGCACATTGGATTTTTCAGAAGAGGTCCCGTCGAATGGTCACTTCTGCGTTCTCCGAATCTATCCCCTTAAGACTTTTTTTTGTGGGGCCATTTAAAATCACGAGTGTACGCCACGCAGCCTGAACCATTACAAGTGTTACGTCAGAGAATTGTAGAAGGATGCCAATTAATAACTGGTGGATATTCACAATGTTCGAAAAGAATTCTGAAAACAGACTGTATTATTGTTTGCAAGTTAACGGGGGTCATTTTGAGCAATTCATCAAATAAATCTGACTATTATTTGCTCAGCTTTTTCTTTTCATTTCTGACTTTTTTGTAAACTGATAGACATTTCAATAAAAATATGTAAGTAATGTGGTCGTGTAGCCAATAAAAACTGTTTAGTGGGGAGTATTTGGGTTTGTCAACTTTTCGTTTGTACCAATAATTCAGTCAAACCAACCGATTTATAAAACGAAGTGTCATTGTATTTGTAATGAAAAGGGTTTTAAAATGATGTGCCACAAATGGGGTAGCCTCATTTGAAATTCTTAAAGTTGGGGTGGCTAGGCATTAGGGGATCAACATATCGAGTTGGCTTGACTGTTCAAAAGGCCCTTCAAGAACAAAAATCGACGTGTTCCCGGCGAATTTCGAAATACTTTATAAGTTTTCACATTATAGAGGGGTCAAGTTTTCGTTGGGATACCCCTTGTACACATTTGATGAATCAAAAAATGGGATTACCTTTTTTGAAACCTTCTACTTCAATTACTGTTTACCGTTTTGACTAAAAATCAAGCTTGTTTCTTTGAAAATTAATTGATTTTAGTAGGTGCATTTTTTTAACAAACTATTTAAATGCCCTCTAAGTACTTACACGTATACGCTTTAAAATCCATATAAATTGAATTTTGAATAAGAGATTAATGAACAAGAAGTGTGCAAGGATGACAAAAATCAATGATGATAAAATCTCTAGCAAGCATTAATTACTTAATGCTTAATTACAAATAAAATGCACTTATAAGAAAACGATTGTTAATATGCTATAAGCAGTAATGAAATAAACGAGTGTCTTTGACAAAAATCTACTTAATTACAATTAAACAAAAATTAATTATACTTAATCTACAGCTGGTATAGAGATTGACGATAAGGTGACGCGATTTCGACAAGACGACGTTAAAAACTCCAGTAATAACGTAACGAGATATAAAGCACAATTGATGTAAAAATTAAGCAAACCGCTGAAAGCGAGAAAAGAGGAAAATTTCGCTCTAATTACTAAAATTCGAACTTCGTTTGAGGAAAATGTATTTTGGATCTGTTTTGCTGGCTGTACCCGAGCTTTCGCCGAAAAAAACTAATTTATGAGATAGCGTATGTATCATAAATTTTTTTTTAATTAATGTTAAATATTTATACCGTAATTAAGATTTAAATTAAAAATTTATCATATTTATATTAAGTAAGGGTAATATTAGTGGTTGACTGTGTAATTCTTCATTAGAAAGTTTTTTGAAATATCAGCAAAAATATTAATGCTAATTTTGAATAATACAAAATTAATTATGCGCTTCTAATTAAAGAGGGAGTACTAGTAATTTATAGCATTGCATTTTGATGCTGCATAATGTAGCTACCAACTTTTCACGTTTCGGAAAAGTTAATTTAATTTCTATATATGTAGGCGCTTAGGGTTGAAAATCGCAGAAGGAAAACACTGTGGGGGGAGCGATAAACTCATTTTGAGCTTAGTAACGTCACAAGCTATTGCCAGCCAATAATAATGTGACAATTCTTTGGATTGTTTATACAGAAAATTGACAGTAAGCAAGAGATTGACGAAAGCGGATTGGTTGGTTTGTAACAGAGCCTAAGGCTTGTGAGCCTCCTTATGCTTACTTATGAAGTGTGTTCTAGTTAAACTTGTAGTTAAATTTTTGCCAGACACAAATTATTTGTGCTTACGTAAACAGAAAATGCGTTGTTAGATTTATGATTGATCACCTTAAAATAAATATATTCAATCAATAGTCAAATTTAGTTGTAGTGATAAGCTTACTTTTAATTTTCGAGAAAAGATCAGTAGAATATTTTTTATTACATAAAACCTGTTCACCACTTTTAAATCCTTGCGTTCTATTATTACGCGCTTACAGTTAACCAAATGTGTTGAACATTATTTACATAATTTCATTGTTATACTTCTTCCTTGAGCAGATAAAACAATAAACATTCCCTTCAATTATCAATGTTGAACGCAATTCAAATTTACATCAAGATTGTATTTAAAACTGACAGTAACAGATAACCTCTTAAGGTACTTTTTTCTCAAATTGCTGAGCCGTAGTTCGTCTCAGAGTTTTTATTATCCTCCAGTTCTTTCCAACTGACACGGATGTATAACGGTTGTAATATGGTGCGCTGTAAATCGAACTTGTGCGCATGACGTTCTGCGCATAAATCTCCACTCACTTATTATGAATTTTAAATATTTGTACCTCACATATATCGTCGCCCTAGTACTGAAAAGGCGTTCTAATCCACAAATATTTCATTTTCGGGTTATACCTTTTTAACACTTGTTAAAAACTCAAAATTTTATATTAGTGAACAAATCTAAGTTACTGATACAGTTTGTGGCTATTAATAGAATATTGGCTAAAAGTTCTAATCAACAATTTGCTGTAGCAAATAGTCTTAAGCGGTCTTAGACCTTTTTCACCACCGCAATACGTCTTCGCTTTTATCGTTGTATTGCGTACAAGTGAATAGTCCTAAACCACATTATGCAAGTCTAGACAGGCATTTTTATACAAGCTTGAGCTTCAAACAACTATTAGATAGCATTGTATTGAGTTGTGCAGGTTGGTGCTGTAAAAATAATGAATTCGAGAGGCAGATTATTAGTTGAATTAGTAGCAAAAAGAAGAACTAATACAACCGGTGATTGTAATAAGCTGGTTTATGCAACTTTGACCCCGGTAGCTTTAGGTGTTTTCAGTAATTATCTACTAAATAAAACGCATGCATCTTGTGAAAATCAGCTGATACTGGAAGTTAGGTTATGTAAAAACAACTCACTTAAAATGATTATTTTGGTTGGTTGTATTGTAATTATTTTTTTGAAACTTTTCTGATAATGTGTGAAGGAAATCAGTTAAAGGAAACTTTCGTGGGTGTTGATGTGTGTATGATCATCTTTGTCTATTGTAGATGAAACCGAAATAAATGAACCTTCTTCAATTTCGTCAGCGCAAGTACCAGATGAAGAAATTGCATTACTTCTGAAGTACAACATAATAGTACAACTGGTGAGTACGGTAATAAATGTTTGCTTTTAACTTTTACATTTTAAGATTAAAACATTAAAAATTTCCAAACCATGATCTTTTAAACTAAAAATCTGAACTCCAGAAGTTAAATTTGCAAAGTAATTACAATTACAATGCATTTTACATAAAGATAATGATGAACTCAAGTATTTTTTTCTTTGCTTTAGATGCAAACAAAATGCTCGAAGATAAATCTATGAAAAAATCAAGCGTCAAGTTATGCTACAGTTTATTCTGGAAGTGATGTTGAGGATTTTGACAGAGATGATGATTCGAGCTATAAACCATCCAATAGTGACTTTGAAGAATTTTCAGACCTGATAACCAATTTCTAAAAACCAAAACCAAGAACAGAACTTTGATTCTGGATGTTGAGAGTAATAATGAACAGGGCAATAATGATATACAGTCTTCGTCACAAATCAGACAAAAGCTTAGTCAGAAAAAGCAGAGAAACTCCGCGTCATGGAAGGAAATGCTCAAAAACTTAAGATTAGATGGAAAAGAGTACTATACTCAAAAGGAAAACTTAAGTCTGCTAAAAGTGTAGTCGATATTGAATGTCATTGTCACTATAAATGTCAACAATTCTTCACAAACAACAGAGAGAAGATATTTTTGCGAGCTTTCTTCAGTTGAAAACACAGCAGTTAAGATGGAATTTTACATTGTAAAACATGTTACTCTGTATTCCGAAAACGGTGCTATAGTGAAAAATAATGAAAAGACGAGCTAAAACATACGTTTATAAATTAACTGCCAACCAAGTGTCCCGGCAAGTATGCCAAAAAAATGTTTCTAGCTACCCCTAATATTTCTAGTAGAACAGTTAAAACTGCCATTACTAAACTTAGTGACACTGGCTCAATAAAACCAGACATGCGTGGGAAGAAATGTCCTCCTCAGAAAAAAACTGAAGTGGTAAAAAAATGTGATCAGAGATCATATTAAGTCCATCCCTGTAGCTGCATCTCATTATTGTAGAAGCACTTCAAGACGGAACTACCTTCCATCTGGTTTATCTGGAAACCAAATTGGACGAAGATTATAAGCATTATTGCGAAGAACTTAACGTGATCCCTGAAAAAATTTGCTATTACAGACACATCTTTGTAACGGAATTTAACCTTGGATTTCTGTCCAAAAAAGATCAGTGTGATTTTTGCACAAAATTCAATTGTTTAGAAGATGATGGAAAATTAGCTTTACAAGAAGAATATGACCTACATATTGTCAGAAAGCAAGAGGCTAGAGATCAAAAGATCATGATAAACTAAGATCAAAAACAGATAATACATTTGCTCATTGTTTCACGATGGACATGGAAAAGATCCTCGTCACCCTTCGCTTAATGTTGGTAAACTTATTACTCCAAAAATTAAAACTTTTAATTTTACTGTTTATAACCTAGCTGTTTCTGAGGCTATAAATTATATGTGGTACCTAGCTACAGGATCAAAAAGGATCTTCAGAAATTGCAACTTGCCTATGGAAACTTTTGTCAGATCTTGCTCCTTGCGTTAAAGACGTAACGCTTTATTCAGACACTGCTTCTGACAAAACAGAAATTGCATAAATGCAGCAATGTTTCTCAGAGCAGTGCCACTTGCCCATTAACACCATTAATCAAAAATTTATGGAATCAGGCCACTTGAAATGGAGTGTGACAGCGTTCACTCCAGTATTGAAACCAGAGGCAGCAAAATCGATGTTCTTACTTCCTGAATGTTGGTTTATCGTTACACGTACAGTAAAAACAAAAAACCATTTTATAAAGTGGTTGAGCTTAACTTACAGACTTTTTAAACTTCAAGGAGTTTTCTTCTACGGTGATTAAAACCGAAACAAAAACGAAGATGGTGGAAGTGTCAGTTGGTTGAAAATAAATGGTTACAATACAGGAAAGAAGATCCGATACGCATTTTTTATAAAGAAAGGCTTTCTTGACCTTGAGTTTAAATCTATTATTATTAAAAAATTACCACACGAACTGCTAGCACTTAAAAGAAAATAAGATCAAACCACTTATAAAAATGCTCTACCAATAGAAAAACAAAGCTACAAAGTTTACTAAGATTATGCACAAGTGGTTGTATTCCGGAAACCTACCAACATTTTTATAAAATTTGAAGTCCACCGAAGAGATTGTTGTAGAATCATCAGATGAAGAGATGGAGTAACTAAATTTGTTTTCATAAACTCATAAAATAGTTCTAAACCAAAGTTTGCGTTAAATTTGCATAATTAGTATTCGCGAATAGTTATAAGCCAAAAAATATTAGTATTATTTAATGTAACATCTGGATTTTTTCAAACATTGTTGTGTAATCATTTTTTAGTGATATATTAAAGTTTGAGCATGAAGCTTACTAAATGTATGGAAAATGCAAAAGTGAAACGCAGAAATTTTAAAATGCTTTTTTTTTTCTCAAAATGTGTGGTCAGTGGATAGAACCTTCACTACTAGGCGACGATATGTGACCGTTATACTTTTTAAATAGTTTAAAAGGAATATGTACCAGCACTGCCCCATCGCTAATCGTGCACCATAAGTAAGTATTTTAATGCGTCGAATTGCTCAAGTACCTGTAAAATTCAATTAAAGTTATGGATTTAAATTAAGTTAAATATAAGAAAAGACTTTGTCGTGGTTGTGGTAGAATTTTTGTATTTATTTCTATTTCTTTATTAAAAATTATGGTGTTAAATATGCTATAAAATGTACAAATTCAAACATAAAAACAAAAAAGTAAGCATTTTGAAAAAAAGTGATAATTACAGCGACAAGCCCCAAGTTTTGTCTTTTCCTAAAAGATTAAGTTTACTCAAACATTTAAAATTAAAAGCTGTTTTAAAAGTACTAATAGTGCATGGTTTAGCGATGGTGAGCTGTTGGGGCATGTATTAAGTCACAACTTTTCAACTTGATTCACTCTATAAACGTTCCAACTACCTTAATCAACACAATATGTTCTTGCGAGTATTTTAAGAAAAAAAGCATTAAATTAACTGCAAGTAGTCAGTAAACAATTATGACTGCAAACTATCCTAGAAACGTACTCTGCCTTATCTAAGACACTTCAGTGAGGAATTACAACTTAGTTATTTTTTGTTGTGATTATTACCAGAAATACATCATCTCCCGGAATATAGAACGTCCATTGATACAAGCAGTAGATTCTCCATACGTGTTAGTGTTTCCTTTAGTCACCGATAGATGGCGTTATGCGTTGGCTTTTCGGTTTCGTCATTGATTGAATATCGCGAAATAATGTTACCAATATGACGGAACAACGCAATAATTTAAAAATTGATTTTTTAAAGTTTTTAATATTACATTTGTATAAATATTGCTAGGATATACTATTCAGTTTATTTGAATTAATCTTTTAATTTTAAATTGAGTGTTAAGTTAGTGAAAATAACAGGAAAATAAAATATTATAATAATGTAACGCGTATCGCCACCTATCAGCAACTTCGGGAAGTTCATATTCAAATATAGAATCATCTGGTTCATACATTCCGGGGGGAGATGATGTATTTCTTTAATATTACTAATTGAAATTCTGTATCAATTTGTAGCTTTATTGTGTTAATAATCAACTATATTTACGTTACATTTTTTACTATTTTATCTGGACAGTGGACTCAATTTTGTTTATTAAGATTCGTTCAAGATTGGTAAATGCTCATTCTTATTTATTTAATTCTTTATTGTTTATTTTAGATTACTACCCACTCTCATTCTTAAGAGTCAAGTTTGACAAGGTGTTAGGATACAAACGACGTAGGTAAGTCAAAAAAGTAGGGATCTGGAATATTTTTCATTTTTGTGAATCAGTTCAGATCTATAATGTAGTGAATTATAGAATGAATTAATCTTATTAATTTTGTTTTATATACATTTACTAAAGAATTCAGAAACAAAACAAAAACACCAAAAACTGCACTAAAAACATTACTGGACACGTGTTTCAATAGCTAAGCTATCATCAGACAACCGATATCACTCCGTTTCTTCCATTTTCAATTCATCACACTCCTCCTCATGCATTTTGAGATTTTCCCACACATTATTGCATTTTCTGTTTTCTTTCTTCCACCTGTACTTGATTTAATTTTCTTTATTTCCACTTCTGAATTTTTGCTACTGCTATTGATTTATCTTAGACTTCTTCATATCCATTAAATATTTTGGTATTTCTTCAGTTATTAATTTCTTTATACAATTCATGGTTTGATCTTCTCTTGCATCTGATTATCCTTGTCCTCCTAACTATTTCTTGTCTTCAAGTCCCAAGCTTTATTCTTTTCTTTCGTTACCTCTTTCCAGCACTCATACAAAATTACACTTTCCATCTCTTCTTCGTACCGCATTGCCCTCTCTCCTGCCTGTATTCTTACTCATTTTTGCACTTTTCTTCTACTATGTAGCTTGGAATTTTTATCCTAGTCCGAGCTGGGCTTTTAACGGTTCCCCTTCTTTTTCTATATTCAACCCAAACATTTTGGCTTCTAACCCCCATGTCCTCTATTTCCCCTCTGCATTATTCCTGTATATGCCCTTCATGATTATTGTCATACCTTATTCTGTATATCAGCCATCTACACTCATTCACACTTTCAATCATCTCTCTCCTGACCACCAACTTTCTTTTTTTGTTTTCTTCTCCTTTTTGGGGAAAATCTTTTTTTGTTTTATTTAGATTTGCCATACGTGTTTCTTTTCTTCTTGTAAATATCTCTTCATCACTTCTAATTATCCCTCTTACTTGATTTCACTCTTAGCTAATATCACGCTAATAGCTCAACTTTTATGTTACCGATTACTACTTCTTTCTTTTGATATTTATATCCGATGTTTCCCGAAAGAAAGGTATGGGTGAACCTGAACTCTGCTGCAAAATGCGTAAAATATACATTATGTAAGCATGATGTCTTCTTCAAAATCTCCAATATAAATTAAAAATAGGCTTAGTTTAACTGACATCCCTGTCTAAATACTTTCTATTTCAAATGCTTCACTTGAATTTCTATTCACTTAGTTCTATTTTTTTGTTTCTTGTATATTTCTGATTGCTTCCCACCAATTTTTTTTTTTCATTATGTTCCATAACATTTGCCTATCCACATAGTCAAACGCTATTTTTAATATCTCGATAAAGATAACGTACATTTTCCCTTCTTTTTTATATTTTTATTGACTATGTGTTTGAGTATATTAATATTATCAACTGTTCTCCTACACTTCTAAACCAACCTACCAAATCAGAGAATACCTCTTTTTCTCAATCTCCTTCTTCAAGCGCTCTTAAAATTATACTTCCTTGAGTTCCGTATGTGTCTTCCGCTTGTCTTTTTTTTAACTTTTCTTATTGCTTTTCCTATTTCTTTCTTTTATATATATATATATATATATATATATCTCCGTCTCTTTATTTTTTTTGTCTTCATTGTTTACATTGTCGTTTTGATTTTCCTTTTTTAGCAGTTCCATACAATATTCTTCTTCCATTTCTTTTCATCTATAATTCCTTTCTTTTTTTTCACTTTATTTAAATAATCCCATTTGATATTTTCTGTATTCTTCTATAATTTTTCCTCAATATATTGTACTCTTTCTCTCCGTCTATTTTGCCTTTTTACCTACCTTTTTTATCTCTGTTCTCATTTTTTAAATTTTTGTAAAGCTACTATTCCACCATTCATTTCTTTTTCCTTCCATTTCCACATTTTCATTTCTCAACCTCCTTGTTTTCTTCCAAGCAGGTATACTTTCAAAGGTTGATGGTCTGATTCTTCTTGGTTCCCTACTGAAAATGTCTCTTCTGTCCATATTTTTCACCTTTTACACATTTCCTTTTCTCCCTTTCCTCCTTGTTTTCTTCAAGCAGATATCCTCTTTCGAAAGTTACGGTCTGATTCTTCTCTGCCCCCTCTACTCTAAAAATATCTATATTTTACACTATTTTGTTAAGTATCACATAGTCAATTATTGATTCCCCTTTCCATCATTTCTGTTTCCCTATTCTGGCATTAAAATCTCCATCTAGGATTATTTTTCTTCCTCTTTTTTTTCTAATTGTATCTTTTTTATGCTTTCCTAGTTTTTTTCTTGTATTCACAAATAAGTGTCCTTTGCCCTACCTCTTTTCACTCATTTCTTATCGCAACCAGATTCCTATGTAAATTCTTCTGGCATCTTCCCGTCCCATTCTTTCCGGATCTTACGCTTCTAGCCATTTAAATCTCCAAGAATTACTTACTTGACGGTAAAACCTGAAATATTCCAAAACAAAAAATCTTATATTTTTCTGTATATTTTCTACTATCTTTTTTTCTCCCCGGCTTTGGTATTTTCCCATCTCTTTCCATCTTCTTTCTTTTACTTAAGCTTTTTTTACCCACATTTTTAAACCCCTTCTTTCTCATTTAGTAAATTATAGAAACAAATTGATTCAATCAAGAGTATTTCAGCATATAAGAAAGTGTAACAGTTTTAAAGTCTGGAAGTAACGTAATAAAATTCCATTAAAAGATTAAGTTCTTAAATTTTTCAAATGGTCCAAATTAGTCGCCGTACCAAACACTTGTATACACGTTAGCCACTGTAGACAACATTTGTGGCGAAGTTTTAAATTGAGATAGTACGCGTTTGGTTAAGGCCGATTGATGTTGCCGTTTCGCCGTTGCCAAATCTCCGCCGGGCTGATTTAGCGCCAAAATTATTTCAAATTGAAACACACGCTCAAAATACTGCTTTTTCTTCAAACGTCAGTAAATTTAGACTTTTACCTAGTACTTTTTCACGTTAAAGTTGTTTTTTATACAGCCGGTTGCTATTAGCAGTGAACAAAAGGTACTTTTACTGCTGGGCTGAGAGCAAAAGCAATTACTAAGTAACAAATAATGATTTTGTAGTTTTCCGTTCGCTCGTGTCGATGTTAAACTTAACTCCTTAATACAACAATATACTATTTGTGTAAGGTTTTGATGTGTTTTTCAGGTAAAAGTTGTAGATACCAGTTCCAATCTCATTAATTGTATCTATTGCTACAGAGACATTTTATGAAAATTACCATCCGCACTGCACCGGAATACCGACTTCATTGTCTTTCTTCACTTAACTACAGTTCGCCCTAAATACATCAGCCACATGTTTAACTTGTTTCCCGTTAAAAAATTAAGGCGTCGCATTTTATTATCAATACTCGAAGACCAACAAAATATCTGTTTTACTTCAGGACTAAACATTAGCGAATTAACTAAGTAATTATTTGCAGCTTTACGTTCTTCGTGATCGTAGTAGGAAACGGAAGATTGCGCACGATCTTGTACGTTTGAAGCGCAATAACGCTCTTCTGACTTTTTATGTGCGCAATCCGTCCCGCTTTCTAATTCGAGTACCGACTTAATTACCAAATCCCGTAATTATCCCGTGCACGGTCAAAAAGTAGTAGAACTGCTTTAATTTTTGTTATTGTTATTTTATTTTGTTATATTATATTCTTCCTCTGCGTTGCTTTTCTTCTGTTTTTTACTGCAGCTACCTGAGCAAAGAAATTAACCGTCCGGAGAGTATACGCCGTTACCAAATCTGGCGCCCGAGAGATCCGTCGGGTTTGTTTTACAGAAACCAAACCAACCGGGAAGTAGCCACAGAACAACCGTCAGTAACCTGGCAAAGTATAACTATTAGGTTCATTTCTGCTTTCTGACGACGCCCAATACCACCCTTAATTCAAGATAAAATATTTATTTAAGTCCAGGGGTTCTAAGCTGCCATATTTGCTATTTGAATAATGTTAAATACCGACCAGAAACAATCCGATCAAAACCTTCTTGGCAGTGTCGGCTCCTTGTCGGACATATTCTTATTTTTCGCTTACTTCTTTGGTGAAAATATCAATCAACTTATCCTCAAACAATTGTCGATAACAGTATTTTAACTATTTTTATGAACAAACTTACTTTTTGTCAAGTTCTTTAGTATTCTTCACAGGATTTTTGAGGTCGCTAATTACAAAGTCAACCGCAGAAATCCAACCAGTAAAGGCAAAAGAGAGCGACCAGTTAACGCCAGAAAAGAGGAAGATCCAACAGATATAAGCAACATCAGAACCAATTAAGGCAAGATCAGAAGAAAATCCGACTATTTAGTTAGTAGAATCATAATTTGGTAAATTGAAACAAAATTGGTTCTCGAAAGAAATTTCTTAAAAAATCGTCAAGATGGCCATTTTTCAACCATTTTAGGTAAGATTTTAAAAGTCTGATTGATTTATTTTCAGCGTGAATCACCCTATCCATTCTTGAAACTGAAAAAAGTTCAGTTTCGCAAGTCAGTGTAATTAGTGGATATTTAATTTAGATTGGTAATTTACAACAAACTTGAATAAAAAAATAAATAAGCTCACACAAAATAGATATCCGACAAACAAGAAGCTCCGGAGTGAGTAGATGATCACAGGCTATTCAAAAGTATAGACACTAGTAAAGTGTGTAAAAGAATTCTATTAAATGTTAATTGCTATTAGTATAAGGATAATCCAAAGTTAATTCCTGCCATTGACACATCAGCGGTTACATATTTGAACGGAATTTATAAAGTTGTTATTTCAAATTTGTAAGAATTTAGACAGTGAAAGGCAAGTTCATGTTTTTATTATATTATCTATAAACAGGCTTCACCCTGTTTTTTTCAAGTTGAAAGAGATTGCCATTAAAACATGCCAGACTACCATACCGATAAGGGTCATTTTTCCATATAGTACCAAAAGTTTGTTGCAGGTAGTTTTAATTGTAATGAATTCAGTAAGATGTACAGTACACTGTGGCAAAACAATAAATGCAACCGTATTATTATTTGTATATTTTAATGCAATTATAGAAATAAACACAGCATAAATAGTTCATTTTATACTATGCTATTTCTGCCTGGATACACTCTTCTCGAGCATTTTAATTGTTTATCTATTTGTCATATAAAAATCAGTATTACCATCACAGAATCGATTGTATACATAGAACATTTCAAATCGTACAACAAAAAGCATTCCTTTACGGCGTCCAAAAAGACAACTCTGTAAATTCGCAAGAAAATCAACAATAGCAAAGAAACAATGAAAATTACTCGACAGCTGTTTTTGGATTCTTCAAGTAAGATAACTCGAGGGTTGTTCACTATATGCGCGATTATCTACTTATTACCCTTACCTATTACATCATTGTTATTTTTCCCAACGCTTAATTGGCAATAATAAATCGAAGAATCGACTCATGTAACTGCTTATACATCTGTCAACACAGTTTCTTTAGGGCAGATCATTTTTTCCATCGTAAAATGTCATCAATAAATACTACATCCGTGTTAAACACTGCAAACTTACTCCTTAATCAAGTTTTAGCGAAAACAATCTTCGATGTGTTTCTACAAAATTGTTCTTGCAACCGACAAATCGAAAAGTGTAATAATAATTTTCTACAAAAACCCCGATACAATTATAAATTCTTAAATTTTTCAATAATGAAACTTGGGGGCACTTAAAATAATGAACCGTCTATATAAAGCCAAGGACGCATGATAGTTATTGCTTTATAATAGAACAAAATGTACATAGCTTTTAATTTTTGCCCTAATTAAAAGAAAGAAATAACTTATTAATGTTTTTTTTTTGTACTTCAGCACTATTTTATAAAACTTCTTGGCTGAATAATTACTATTTTCCCGTAAGTTTCGTTTCCAATTTCTCCTTCGTATCTCCACGCAATAATTTACGCACTTCTCAGCCGGAATTAATTTATTCTCGGTAAAGTTTTTTAAAAATATATTTCCTTTAATTTAATATCTTCACATTGTATCCAGAACATGCTGACTCGTCGAGAGCAACGAACTTTTTTAAAATGCGGTGTACCTTTATCGATCTTTTAATTTCATGACATCACCTGGCATTTAAAATTAAGTAAAGATGTTTTCGGCCTCCTGAACTGTAAAGCACATTTTTTAGTTGTTCATACTTGTCATGAAACTTGATTTTTACACACAATGCGGTAAAGTACGGCTACTATGCGACAGCATGGCTGATTTATCTGCTATTTGAAAACATTTTAAAAGAAACTAAGTATAAAATGCACAAATTGATTTTAAAAATTTTACTTTGCAGAATACTTGACACGATAATGTACAGAATTATTGGCTTGCTGATGATATTAATGCGCCATCTACACGTCAGTTAAACAAAATCCCCAAAATTCTTGAGTCAACTTCCTGCCAACTTGTTCTATATTTTGTCTCCTCACATATCCCCTCTATTGTTTCTTTTATATATTTGCCTATTCTTATTTCTCCCATAATCTTCTCTTACAAGTTTTTTTTCCACATTATCGAATTCTGCTTTTCTAAATTCGACGTGCCAGTGTTGTGTATAAAAAGCTATAAATATAAAATATGGAAGGTGATCAGTATCTTACAGTACCCATGGTCAATAAAAACATGTTGTTCCCGAGAATCACCACTTGGTTTCCGAATTAAACGTCAAAACGTACGTTAATTTTCTTTAGAGTTCTTTTCGTGTGTGTGTGTTTTAGAGGCTTTTGGTGCAAATATAAAATATAGAAGGTAATCAGTTCGTTACAGTAATTCCATGGCCGAACAAGAAAAACTGTTGTTTCTGAGAATCACCACTTTGGTTTCGGGACTCAATACCAAAACCTCCCGATAATTAGGAAAATGTACAACACAATTTCACAAAACACAATCAACACATTACACAATTTAATTAATATTATTACATGTGAATACTAGGGTGGTAAGGGTTGGTATGTTTAGGTTTTTGTAGTGGTTTTCCTAAACCTTGAAGTAAATGCTTTGCCAAGACGAACTAATCCAATTGCACACCGTTTCAATACCACACTGTACAGATTTATATTGATCTTCTGGGGCACCATACATAACACTTACATCACAATACAATATTTAAAATGTACCATACGATTAAATAAATAAATAAATAAATTTTCCGTTTTTCTATTTCTTTTTCTAATCTTTCTCATATTATCATTCGTTTGTTAGACTCCATTCCTCTGCGGTTTTCGTCTCTTTTCCTATCTCTTCCCTTGGATTATTGCCTCTTTTCTAGTTTTTGGCATTCCATCTCATTTTTCATATTCTTTACTTGTTATATTTGGTTTTTAATTCACATGTTATGAAATAAGATGGGGAGTTATGCGATTGTTTCAAACCGAAAATTTAACACCCTTTTTTTCACTTTTTCGACGAATTAGGGTTAGTACGTTATAATGGAAGTAAATAAATTCCGTCAGTATGTAAACAATATTCCAAGCAAACCAGACGTCCGATTTTAATAAAACTTTGCAATAAAGACCTTATTTATAATTCAAAGATTTGATACCCTGGGGTATAATCTATGTAGCCAAAAAAGGGCTGTTAACTCGTTGACAGATTCGAATTTTTAAAATATTTAGAAAATTCATTTTTACACATTTTTGTTTCAAATTAAAGCTTATAATTTAATTATACACACACAATTTTACAACAAAATTGAGAAACAAATGTAGTTGGAAATTCTATTGCTATAGGTTTTGTTTGAACCATTTTTTTTCAAAGCGCAATATTATTTTCACTTAACGGGCAATGTGCAGTTCGCGGTAAACCCTTGTTTTTTCTTCTCATGTTTCTAATATATTCTGAAGATTTTCCATTTGCCCCATTTATTTTTGCTTCCACCCTTTTTTGTTCGTCCTACTTTCGTTTATAAATTCCTAAGCCTGTCCTTCATTTTCTATCTCTTCTATTCTTTTCTTTTAAAATTTTTTTTATTTTTATATTCTTTTACTCCTCCATCTTTCTTTTTTTTCTCATTTCCTTCTTTCTTTCCTGTTTTTTTCTCCTTCCACTTACTTTTCTCATTTATTATCAGATCGTGTTTTTACTGATTGTCTTCTTTCACTTATATACTATACTCACTTTTTCCCCTTCCACATATCTGTTTCATTACTGTCCTATCTCTTTCTTCAATGTTGGCCACTAATATTCTTCCTGTCCATTACCTCTAATGTTTACTCCTTCCAAATGGTAAATACCATTATTCCTCCCTCTTCCTCGTGTTGTAGCATTAAAATCCCATCATATAATCAATATTCCTATTTCTTTCTTTAGAAAAAATTTCAATATTGTTTTAGTTTTGTCTATCTCTTTTCCATAAATTGTTACATATATTACACTTTTCTGTGCATTTTCCTTCTTTATTTAAATTTTTATCATGCCTCCTCTTCCATCTATTCCTTTTTCCTACTCCTTTTCTTACTCCCTGTTTATTATTCTTCATTTTCCATATAAATTTCTCTACATTTTATCTTTTTCAAATGTTACATTCTTTTTCCTATTTTAAAACACTTCATGCACTTCAAAATTCATTATTTCACGCCTATTTCTCATTGCCCACCCCTTTCTTTTTCCTCA
This sequence comes from Abscondita cerata, assembly GCA_030710515.1. Lineage (NCBI taxonomy): Eukaryota > Metazoa > Arthropoda > Insecta > Coleoptera > Lampyridae > Abscondita > Abscondita cerata. Next base: position 19,077 of record JALBCR010003880.1, on the reverse strand, counting down.
ATACCAACAAAGTTAAACAACGGCAGATAAAAAAATCCAAAATTCTTATCAAGTAAATCTCGATTTTTCTTGACAAAATTGAAACAATCACGTTGATTTTATATCAGTAGTATTAGTTTCCAGATTCGTGAGGTATCTAATTACAGATCTACTGATCAATGTTGTAAATTTTCTCAAGTTTCTGAGTTTATAATAAAGAATTTTTTGAAAAATATTCCAATAATTTGATTTATCGCATGGTGAATGTTGTGGAATTGTCAGTATTTAACCAACGATATCTGCAGCAAATTTGCAAGAATCGAAGCTCGGTGTATGGCAACTGTGAGTGTAGCAGTAATCGGAAATCACCAATGGCGAATGTGTTGCGTTTTTTGTTTGTTTATCCAAGTTCAACTCCAACAGCAGCGCTGGATTAAAAGTATTTCAAGAGCATCAATTCAATAAAAATTTGAGATAATCTTCCACGTTTGATTACTTATGGCGATGAGGCAAGAAGAGTAGACTTGCGAGTTCATGTGCATAAAAATAACCAAACATTCTTTTCCATAAGATTATTTGGACGATGAAATACTAGTAGGCAACAAATCGCAGAAATAATCACTACTTGGACACAAGATAAATAAATCCATGTACAAGACAATATAATCTCCAGTATCATTTACTTTATTTTTTTTTGTTAAACTGTGAACACAGAATGAAACTTGGATCAGACAAGATCAGAGGGTTCGTTAGAGATTTATCTATTACTCTGTTTGCTTCAGCAGATTCTACTATAGCTGTACATCAGCAGTTGACCTTAATGTTCGAAGATCGATGTAGATTGACTCCACAGGACCTTGAACTATGGTTCAGATCACCCCTTGACCCCTTCAAAATTCAAATTTGTTTCTACAAAGAAATCTCTAACCTGGTGAACGAATCCAGATTTTAGACTGAAAGAAATCGAGTAACGAGCTTTGTATGCAGAAGGAGAATCGTGTTAGATGTAGTATTAAGTTGGCTCACTAAATCTTGAAACGTTTGACCCTTTGATAGCCATGTTAATTTTTCACACTGACATCTATTATTACTTGCGCCCTCACCAAATTGTCAATACTCCTCGTAATGTGATGAACGAAGTGTCAAAATGTTCCCAAAGAGTTGTTGCGGATGTCTTGTTACTTTTAAAACATATGCACAATGCTTCATGTATAAGAATATGGTGATGATTTTGGAGCAATTAATTGTTACTGTAAATGTTGAAATAAGAAAATGGTGGAAGCAATCATATGGAAAATCAATCTCTGTTGCTAACTGGAACCGTCAGATATTGGGTTTTGAGCAACTTATCTAAGTTGCTGAACAATATCTACCTTTTTCATGTCATGCCGCAAAAATCCCTATGTCACTTTGGGGTAATGGTTTAAATTGGAGCATAAATCTGTGTACAAATTTTTAAAAGGAAGGATGGGGAACAAGAAGGCAGATTCGGTTCATAAAGAAGAATTTAAGAAACCCAAAGCAATAATAAAAACCGAAAGACAAAGGGCGCTAGAGCTTAAGACAAGTGTTCTCTCATTATTCTGAAAAATGGAAACAATTTTCTGATGAAGGTAGCTTCTATGCATGGTCAAATTGAAGATTGTGATAATCTGGTATTGGTGGAAAACAACAACAACCTCATAAATTGGAATGCATGAATTGTGAGAAACATATCTTACAACACGCAAGATGATTTCCGGTCTCAGAGTAAAACGAATCATTAGTTTGGTGGTTTTTTGTTAGAGGAAGTACATACCAACAATTTTAAGCACTGTGTACCGCTGCAAATCAACTGCCACTCCTTCCAAACGTTCCAAAAATCAGAAGATAAGTTTTTCAATGTTCCTGCAAGAAGCTGCATTGAAAGAGGGAATATGATAAGTTCTTTGGAGTTGACGCCCAATGAACTCAGACTGAAGTGTAACCACAATTCGCTTTTCCAATATTGTGCCGCCATCTATTTCACTGAAGGGAATGGATAGATTTTCGTCGTCTACTTCATATGATAAAGAGTTAGCTATTTGGGATCTTGTGAGCCAAAGGACAAAGTTTTACATGAAATTAGTATTGTCTGGAAATCGTTCATAGAAGGAAAAGGAGAAAGATGGTAATAATAATGATGGTGTACAGACCCTAGACTGAATCAAGATGTGATGTTGCTATGTTCAGAAATTGTCATTGATGATCAATAATTATTTGAAAATGTGTTTATTTATCTCATTCATTGTGATGTGTATTGTTTGTTGAATATAGTCTTATTCGAAATTTGTATTCTGGTCGATTATGACCGTTTTGACATACACGCTTTTTACGAAGCATATAATTCTTTTTGCTGGTTGAATATAATAGGTTGCTATCCAAGAGATTATAACAAAATTAAAAAAATTCTGGTCGACCTCAACCTGTCCTTAATTTCTATCAAAGTAGTGTAGATTTAGAGATGTCCCAAAGTTCTAAGTTTCAAAAATCTAGACAACAAAAATGCATTTCTGCCTAAATTAAATTAAATTAAAAATTAACGAAGTTCGAACTAAAAATACATTAACAAACACATTCTGCAAATGCTGGAGTTACAATAATTACACCGATGCAAAATTTCTTGCTCATGCCATATTAAACTTGAAGCAATTCAAGTTTTATTGATTGCTGCAGTGCATTTATCAGAAAGCTTTATTGGTCGTACGTTCTTCATTTCTCTTATTTTTGGGATTAAGTCTAATCCGATTAATCAATTTCAATAAGCGCATTTTTATCGAATCAAACTGAATCTACGTAAGCTCGTTTCTTTGCGTTCAACAGACAAAAAACGCCATTACGTTCGCAGCCAAACAATACTTATGTCCACTGCTGACTTACGAGGTATTTCTACCCTAAATATTTTGTTATCCCTGCAAAATAAAAACCAACTTTTATATTAACTCTTAACGCCTTTATGGTTATAATTTTTAATTGTGTTTCACAATCTGAATTTTTAATTTTTTTAAATTTGCATAAAACATAAATGATTTTAACTTACAGTAACGCATAATAAACGTGTTTTTTTAAACGAAAATACTCTTTTTCTAATATAAATTCAAAGTTGATGTATATAATTATATTTCATAAAATACAATCATGTTTCGCAGAGTCGCCTTTTGTGTTAACAACCGCCAGTTTTTTCTTCTTTTTGGGCGTATTTTTATTTGGAAAATTACTATGAATTTCATAAAGGAAATTGAAATGTCGTTTAATTCAAACGTTTTATGAAATATGAAGTTATCGTTTGCTATCTGCTTTTAAATTAAAAACACTTTTCATTATTGCTTGGAGATGCTTGACGCAGCTCTCTCTCAAATTTATTATAACTTTCAGAGAATATGTTGATGCTTTTTGATAGATGGTACAAATGCGACCAGCATCTAAGCGTTTTTAAACTTTTTGTTACTGAATGGTGATAAACCCTTAAATTTAAGTTAACCTTTTAATTCGATAAAATAAAATTGAGAAAATCGTTGTATTATTCAACATCAAATGTTCGTTTTTTAAAACCTTGAAACAATAATGATAAAATAGAGATCATGAATTTAATCGCTCAGAACAATGAGTAAATCTATTTTCTTTCTATTAATTTAATTATTATTCAAGAATTGTGTAATACAAAGAAAACAAAGAAAATACAAAGAACAAAAGAAGCACTAAAGTTTACATGGCTTGGTACAGGCCCTCTATACTCGCAAACTATGTTGGTAAATAATATGTTATAAAACAAATCTGCCGGTACCTGTACGAAACATATTGGTCTTGCATTATACCATGAAGTTGCCAGCTTCAACCCCATGATATTAACGTAATTTCCGCATAAGCAAAACATATTTTCAAAGAATGCAGAATGTAAACAAACACGGCCAAATACTGACGATCCTGCGACCTTATTGACTCACAATAACCTACTAAACGTATATAAATAGCGAATCATCGGCAAAAACAGTTCACAGTTACTACGCAGCTACACTGACGTAGTAACGTAGTACGCGTTCATATCTGTGTCGGGGCGATTGCGCTATTCTGCAGTGACCCCGACGTGATAATTCGACCGCGGAGGAAAACACAAAATCAGAAGATTAAAACAACTTCACAAAATGAACGAAACCGCCATTGCCACTACGCCGTTGCCGCCCCAACCAATGCCATGCCCACCAACGATACAACCGCTGGCGGTAATCCCACACCCGCCAACATAACGTGTGCCATCGCTGCGTCCGCCATGGACATCGCCGGCACCACAGTAATGCCGGACCCAAGAAAGTCATCCTCCAGCTCTTCAAACATGTGACCCACATCGACGGCCGGGATGATCACACACAAAAAGTCGTTTCGTCAACTCCATCGCCCAACAAACAACTCGTGTAAATAAAACGCCAAACCGGCTAAACCGTTGCAACACCCACGTCCCGGAAATCGACATAGCTGTCCCAATCAAACTTCCTTGCCTAACATCATGAAGCTTGCGATGCCTGGTTTCGGACGTCCTTCGCCGATCACATACAGGACGCGCTGGAGCAACACGCTCGTAGCAACTGCCGGCCCAAAGTCTTTGAGGTACTGCCTGTCGCATACAGGTGCCAAGGCGCACATCCAACACATACCCTCACAAAGCTTATCAGGTCCAGTTGCGATGTGTTAACCACAACGTATCACACCATTTCGCTTCTAAAGCAAGCAACTCGCAATGGTGGCCCTAAAGCAAAGATCTGCAAGCAATTGCAGCATCCGCAACAAAGCAACAATAAAACACACAACACAGCAGTATCGTAAATAAGTACCGCCAACAGAACCATTGCAACGGCAGCATCCGCAACAGCAAACCACACAACCTGGCAACAAAAGCGTACCTGCAGCAGGGCTAACAAGAGCGTCCCACACAAACAACAGAGCTCAACCAAAGATAGACTCGCAAAACAATTTTAAATATCATCGCTTATCTACCCACAGCATACTTATTTTGACAGGCTAACTCCATAATATTTAATACTTTTCGCATGAGAAACATATCTCGAAGAATGCGGAATGTAAACAAAACACCGTCGGCATTTCGTCAATCATATCGTACAAATGCTGACGATCAGGAAGGATAGTTTAAGTTACCTTGCTGACTTCACAATAACCTACCAAATGTATATAAATAGTAGCATCATCAGCCGAAAAACAACAAACAGTTCACAGTTACAGTTATTACAAAGCGTATACACGCAGTAACGTAGTACGCCTTCATATCTGTGTTATTATCGCCCTGATTCATGTAAATATTGCAGATTTTAATGTAAGCCTTCGCTACAATAAGTTACATACGAATCGCGGTGGGTGTATATACCCAACCAGAGGGGCCCTTCATCCCTTCAACACCACAATGCCACATACCATACAAATAAGTTCGCAATCTTTATACCCATGGGCCCCATTTTTTTAGGGTCCATGACAACTCGCTCGGTACGTAGACACCTTTACTGTCGTATTCCTACCTTCGTTCTGTAATTGATCATCATATTAATCATTTAAAGAACAACACAGGATTTTGAAACAATTGAAAAGTAAGAAAAAAACATTTACATTTGCATTACCTGTCGTAATTGTGAGATAAATCTCTAAGGAAGCCTACAATGTGTAGATTTGTAAAGTTTTACGCAAGCCTCAATGCGTACATCGGCGTCTCTATATTTTCGTAATTTTTAAGGAGGTTGATGACCCGCTACAAGGTGCCTGTAGTAAGAATCTCTCTCTCTTTTTGCACTTTTCGCAGAACATCTATTCATTTCCAACTGCATCCTTAATCTACAAAGTCTTTGTGAGCGCCCTTTAATTCAGCAAATTACGCCCAAAACTAACCAGATCCTCGAGACACCTACATGCCAAGTTTCATTAAATTCGGGCAAACGGATTTATAGATATAAATACGGACGGACAGTCAGTCTTAGTACGGAAATTTTTTTTTTCTTAGTTATAATGAACTAACTTCTAATTCGTCAGAAAAGTTAAAAGGAGTGTTAAAATTTTTGGTTTGGAAAACCAACGCATAACTTATTCCATCTGAGGTACAGGTAAACACTCTTTAAAGCGAGTTTTCATGCCGGGCCACTTTTCTTGCCGACCGAAGTTGTACTGATGGGTAGAAGTTGTTCTGATCGCCAGTTATCCTGACGACCAGATGTTGACGGCGAACATAAGATTCAGTGAAGAACTAGCCCTACCTACATAATTTTTTTTTTACTAAAAGTATTTAAAAAAAAATTCTAAATAGAAAATAAAAGATCAACAAAATCGACGATCTGTTTCTATTGTCTGTTTTACATACACGCTACACTGTCCGATGTTCTGTTCTCTTCAGTCTACGGACTAGTGTTGATTAGTTCAGGGAGTTGAGAGCTTGAATTTACGGGTTGACATATGCTTGCCGGAAAATTTCTTATCTCTTTACCTGCTGCACTGAAAGAATTCCCATGTAGGTCAGAGTTAAGAACAAAGCAACAGCCCCAAAGCTGAATACCTAGAGTCAAACTGTTTCACATTTGGATTGTAAATGAGTATTTTATTGAGATTGGTATTAAGTTTCATTCACCCAAAGAGCTTAGAGGGGAGACAACAAGATATTTTTCCTGCTGCTCGTAAGTTTCACTTGTGCGAGCAAACTGCTGTTAATAAACATATGATTGAGCATTTCGTTTGTGTATGTACTAAACGGCAAGCAACACAAAAATTAATAGTGACCCCGATATTAGACATCGTTCACAGAATTAAACGCGCCTTTACATGAGGCAAGCCATCAAGCTACAGGCGACGATTTGCAAATCAATAAATGGAAACCAAAATTTTGACGTAGAAGAATCAAAATTGTAGTTTATTCAACTAGGAAACGCAATTTAAGATTAACAACGTGAGAAGCGACGCCTCCACATTTAACTACACAATTGCAAACTTTGAAAATAAATGTATCTAAGAAATCATCAAAGACATCCTGTTAGCACCTTCAGAGCAACAAACATACGAGAAACTAAATTATGAATTAATTACAAGATTATCAATATCACAAGAATAAAATATCATAAAATTATTGTAACATGAAGAATAACAATTATGTATCATTTAAAAACCTAGCCGGAAACGATGTTAGTGGGAGAAACTCCCTTGCAAAGCCTGTGGTGGGGCCGTTTGCAGCATAGTATTCAAGCAAGTCTTGCAGCAACGGCCACACACGTTTTTGTCCTTTCTGGTACCGATGGTTCCATTCAGTTCACTTCTCTGTGTTAATTTATTTAATAATCTAAGACCAGAGAAGACTAAAATAACGGTTACTGCATTTTATTTTTTAGTGATAATCTATGTTTAGAACAACCAAAATTAAAATAGAAACCGATCTCTATCTACTTCATGTGTCAGAACGGTGTAAATTTGACCAATACTAACTGTAAATAGACATATTGCACTGAAAGAGTTATTTTTAAATAATAATTTTTTTTATATAGATCGCTTTTAAACTTTATATTAAATGTTTCAATTAAAATCAAACGTAGAATTAACATGATTCTAAAAACCGATCTATTACTTACTTCTAATAAAATAATTTGATTTATATTGTATAAATAAATACATCCATTTAGGCTCGATTTTTTTACTCCCGCTTGTCGTAAACCGAAATGTTTCATCGGTATTGAGATGTTGATCCAAAATGGTCCGAGGAAGGGGTTCAACATCGTCGCCGTGGATCTGGACGTCCTCGAAGGACTACAGATCGCGAACAACGTCGCTTTTTAGAGTTTTGGCCACAAGAGATAGATTTTCCACAACACGATCAATTGCAAATGATTGGATGAGAGGTACAGGACTGATGTCAATGTTTTCATCTGTTTATCGCCGGATAAGATCTTATGGGTTGCGTTCATATCAGTCCATTTTATGTCTTCCTTTACACTTACACTTCATCGTCTACGCAGACTAGAGTGGAGCAACGAAAGGGTTAATTGGGCGCAAGAATGGCATCAAATTGTGCTTAGTGACGAGTCCCGATTTTGCTTGTGGGCCCACGATGGTCGTAGGAGAGTCAGACGGATGCGTGGAGAACGTAAAAATCCAACATTTTTTGTGGAACGCAACACAGCCCCTCACTCAGAGTTATGATATGGGGTGCAATATGTTATGGTAGCCGATCACCATTTGTTTTTATTGGCGGCAACCTTAATGCAGCTGGTTACATTGCTAATAAGTTACCAACCAGTTGGCCTTCCATAGTTCTTCAGGGGCTGCAAAATCCCATTTTCCAGCATGATAATGCACGCCCTTCATACGGCAAGGGCTACAACACGATTTTTGAAGAATTACATTGCCGTCCTCCCATGGCCTGCTCGGTCGCCTGATTTGTCGCCACTGAACATGTATGATATGATTGGTATGCGACTGTAATTTACCGCACTCTCCAGATAATTTACACGATCTTCAGCAACGGATTCAAGAAGCTTGGGATGATATATCACGAGCAGCTATAGATCACTTGATTGATAGCATGCCAAGACGTGTCTAGATGAGTGTGCATTACTACAAATAGTGGCGGAGCAACTCATTATTAAAAACTTCTTAAGCTTTTGTTCTTTTGCTTTTAAATTTTAATCATCACTTTGTTTAATAAAATAGACGTTTCCTGAAAATTTCATTAAAATCGTTCAACTTCTAGGTGTTGCAATTTTTTTGAAGTCAGTCAGTATATATAAGAAATGTCATCCAAACTGCATTGCTCAGCAGGAAACTTGTCGTGATCGCTTTTCGTGTGGGTTTTAAGACGAATAAGTCTACCACTACTGCACTAATTCTTTGCCGTTTCCACCCTTGTGGTCCAAACGTTTTAACTAAAAATGGCACAAATATATAACAAGACTCTAAATTCTATATTTGAATCGCTTATTGATTTCACCTTAAATGTGCCGCCGCTCCGGACTCTGGTACTAGTAGACTAACATAAGATTTTGCCAGAGTGTCACGACAGGTCGCATCCCAAAGTAAAGCTTTTTGCTGTTGCCAAGGAATTAAGGATATGCCATCAGCTTTTTTTCCATCATTTCCTGAAGCAACCAGGAAGTTCTAAAACGGAAGATATTTCTAAAGAAACCAGAACTCGTTTCAAAATAGGATTGGTCGCTTCATGACGATACCATTTTCCAGCACTTTTACGGCAACAAAGGACAAAGCCCAAAAATATCAAGATTGCTGCAAAGTTAATCTGTGAGGTTCGTGAAATGGCCTGTCCAGTTCTAAAGCCAATGGAGATTTAAAAATGTGGAATGTCGAGAAGTGTTCTACGAAGACCACGTAAAGCATTCAAAATGTACCAGATTCTTGGGTATGAACCGCAAGTAAACGAGCTTTTAGATTTTGGTTCCGAAAGAAGAAATAAGGTTCAAGCGAGTACACTTAGATAAGCATACAAAACCTCTCTGACTTGATGGGATAGCACTGTTAATCTTGTTGACATAGAGTAAATCGTGTCGACAAAGCTTTCAGTATAAGCACGGGCAGGGAAATCAATGATTAGGTTAAAACACAGATTATTGTATACGGTCGTTAAATTAGATCGATACAATTACATCGAAAATAAAACAAACAAAAAAAGTGCACTTAATAAAAAGGCAAAAAACGGAAACATTTCACTTCTGCTGACGTCACAGAGAGGACTATAATGACATCACCGTGAGCGCCGACAAGAAGTAATCGAGGGGCATAAGGTCGGTTTTTAATTATTTTTCTTTTAAAATCTTTAGCAAGAGAATTCTTCAAATTTGCACAACTTCTAACATGACATAAACATTATGGCTAAAGCGTTTTGTGGATTTTATTGTATTAGTGGTCGACATCTTATAAAATAAGATGGGTAGTTATAGGACGGTTTCAAAGAAAATTGTAACACCTTTTTTCACTTCTTCTGACGAATTAGTTAGTACGTTCTAAAAAGCAAAAAAATTGTTCGATGCCCACCGGCCTCAGAGGAAGAAAGAAAAGAAGTTGCAAATTTTATTTTCTATAACCTTTGTTTGAACCATTTTTTAAACATATGATTCTCATTTTCGCTCTGTTAGAGAGGACACTCTTAAACTCGCCTTAAAAGAAACGTGGGCGCGCGTTACTTCGTTTTGTCCCAACGTAGTAATGGTAGCGTAGCAGGTAGCGTTCGTATAATGGCTTCTCACTACATTTAACAATTGCACATTTCCATTCTAATGTGGATGTTTTCCCACAACGTATCAAATTTCTTTTCATTTTTTCCATCAAATTATTAATTTGCGATGCTGTGAGATGTTTATTTAATTTTTACAAGCTAAATGCTTTATATTGCCGTACACTTACTTAGTTACTATCAGACGTATTTATTATGATGACGACTGAGCTGAAGTCTTAATATCTTTAAGTCAATATTGATTCGATCATGTACCGAAATTACAAACAATCTCGGTAAGAAACTAAAACGAAATCCATGCCTTCTTCTAACATTTATACGGTGGATCGAATAAAAAGCTCCACACTAACATTTAAAGCATTTAAAACGGAAGTTAGTACTAAATAAAGCAACATTCGTAACAGTAACACACCGTGGCGGTAATAAATCATTGAAAATATTTCCGATAAATAAATTCGAAAATATTGAAAAGTTGCCAACGCGTGTTTTCTCATATAAATTTGAGTATCCGTTTAAAGCAAAAAGGGCCGCAAGGGTAATACACGTTCGTTAATACCACTACCTTTAACAAAAAAGAATTAACAAATATCATTTGTTGAACTACAGTTCGCATGTTTTGTTGAATAAGCAAAAATCGGACCAAATTAATTTTTTACGCTCGACCCATAAAAAGAGTAGTTAGTAGAACTCATTTCTTACAAAGTAACCTACTTTTTATTTTTAATTTTTGATTATAATTTATTTTTCAGTCGAAAAGTATGATACGAATGTTTAATCACGTTAAACTGAAAATCTTTGTAAACGTAATGAGGTTTCTTAAAAACAGAAATTTTTTAAACAAAAATCTTGTAATTTTCATCGTTAGTTACTTTTGTTGGTTTATTTCAAACAAACAGATTTTAAAACTCATTTTTCGTAATAATTGTCGAACGTTCAGATTTAAAAATATTATGGAGAGCGCGTGACGTTCAGATGATAAATAAATACTAAGCGGTGAAGGGACACTAAACCAAAGAAGTTGTACCTGGTTTTACTTACGGATAAAGTACTGTCGGGGAATAGAAAACACACAAACAGAAAACCAATCCGATTGTGCAAATTTATTAAGTTAACATGTTAATAAGCTACACACAAATAAATATAAAACCTACGCAATTAATTAGTGATATTTTTGAACAAGAATCGGGGCATCGTTTAGCGCCACCGGGAGTTGAAACTAGTAGCAATGCTAAAGATAATTATTAACTTATCTTTGCAGCAATCTTCCTTGAAAGTCGTCGTGTTTCAAATGTACAATCCGAAAAAAACCCATAAAGGTAAATTTTCTTTTCTAAATTTAAACGTAAAGAAGAGTCACGTCGCCATGCGAACAACCAAAGTACTCAAGGTTTATATTAAGTTACTTCTCTCATAAAGTAGACACTAACATATCGTGCTTAATGGTGATCGGCAAACTGTCTGGAAAACTCGGTACAAAAGATGTTAAAATCCTTGTTTTTTTTTTAGTCATACGTGTGTAATAGTAGAAAGCAAGCCAAGAATAAATTACAATTCGCTAACACTAGAACCTTAAGTACCTCTACTTCAAAAAATATGTTGGTGTTGCTGAGAGAAAGTAAGTAACACTCATGAAATTTAAAACTGGGACACCACAATTTCTGTAAACAAAAGGGGGCTCATCGAAAAAAGGGCCCGGGGGGATCATTTACAATGGGAGGGGGGGGGAGAAAAGCAGGGGCTATCTTATAGAAGCGACTGTAGAATGAATCATTACACTAAGCACGTTTCAGAAAATAGGTAATTTACGTTGCTTACTTACTTTTTTTTCTTTTTAAAGAATATATTTGAAGGTATCGCTAATTAAACCCCAAAGCTCGATTAATTATCGAATCAAAATTTTGTTTAGGAAATGTTTTACAAAATAAAATTAGAAATAATTTTTGATTTAAAAACGTCTACAAGTTAAATAACTTTTAAATTAAATCAAAAAAAACTAAACATGGTTATTTGGGTTGACTGCAATAGAAAAAAAAAAAAAAAAAAAAAAAAAAAAAAAAAAAAAAAAAAAAAAAAAAAAAAAAAAAAAAAAAAAAAAAAAAAAAAAAAAAAAAAAAAAAATGTATATTTTACATCGTTTCATTTTTTTCTGTAGTTACTATAAAAGTAAAAAAAAAAACTAAAGCAATTCTCATTGTCAATGTATATATTTAGTTTTTCAGATGCAAATTATGTTACATAATTATAATTAAGATAACAAGTTATAGTTTAAAAATTAAATGAAAACTTTTTTTTGAAATAAAGGTATTACTATATAAATAAATATAAGAAATCAATAATGGGTGTGACCTTCCATTATTACTGATACATTCTGGAAGGCGTCTGCTCATTGACGCTATCAAGGTATCAATATAATTAATATTAATCGTTTCCCCATGCGGTATCAATGGCTGCCGTAATTACTGGATTGTTGGTTACTGGTATAAGAATTTGGCCCTTGGTGTATTCTGGATAACATGGAGTATTCGAGCTCAAACATTTTAGATAATGTTAAAATCTGGGCTTTTGCTGGCCAGGGTAACAGCTCCAAGTTATTTGCTTGTATCCAGTTGCGCATAACCTGCGAAGTATAGGGTCATCATATCACGATAGTTACTAATCGAATGCCCCAAGAAAATATGTAAATAATAGTAAAATGGAATCTACTAACGTAACGTTAAGTCGTTAATTATAATTACATAACTCTCCTTTCATAAGATATAGTTCATATTAATATTCTTATTGTAAAGCTTCGTACACACCTGAACAACAAAACCGAGAAACAAACAGAACAACAAACCGAACGGCAATCTGAACATTAATTTGGACGGTGCTACGTACGAATTTTAGAACAGATTCGCAAGTCCTGATTAACCTTGACGAACGGTTTGCAGGCGTTCCTGAAAACTTGTCGGTTTTTTTCTCCGACATCAAAGAAACTGCGCGCGAATGTGTTTGCAGGTTTGGACGAATCTAAACAAAACGTATGAAACAAACTTATGCGGGAGAATTAAATTATTTATTTTTGTCCTCCCTTTTGTGGGTTTGTTGTGTTTTAGGTAATATTATGGAGTTGACAGAAGAAAAATGTTTTAAATTAATCAGTGTTTAAGAATGCAAGAAAAAAAATGATGTCCCTATTAGCATCATTTGGGCGGGAAATTTCCAAAATAAAAAGGGCCCGGAAAATTATAACTTTTACTCTTCTTCGTGCGTAAAAATTTAGTTCGCACTATGAACTTGTTTTCCGCAATTATCTCTTCTCAATAATAAATATATTTGAACTAAAAACTACTGAAAATAATTATGGGGAACAGCACAAACGGGGGGGAAGTTGTTCGGATTGTGGAAATCATAAAAGATCGTTTGTCGTTCTGTTTGACTTTCGGTTCGTTGTTATGCTTGTTGCTCGGTTTGTTGTTCAGGTGTGTACGAAGCTCTACAACTTAAGCAACAATTTTTTGGCGAATAAAGATTAGTTTGTGATGTACTATTAGAAACACAAATTTATATCAGTTGAAATTTATGAAAACTTAAAACCAAGAACGTGTATGTTATTGCTAAGAAATTATTAAGGAAAAAGCGCAATTGCAGTGAACATTTATAATTAGATATTTTCGAAAGTTTATAAGTCCTCTATTGTAATCTTAATACTTAAACGAAAATCCTGTCCATTAGCATTATAAGGAAATGGCTTTTACTTTTTTATGAATAAGTTTCAACGCAATAGAATATCCTTGCTTGTTTAATTTACTCCCTTTGAGTCATATTGCTCTAAGGGTTGTTACATTGGTCATTAGAAGTATGTAATAAATAAACAATTACCTACTGTTTGAGAAGGGGTCGTGTGAACCAATAAATAAAGTAAGAAATGTAAATTCCATTTTAGTTTAAAATTTCAAGTGTTGTGAAAATGCCACCTCATCTCGGTGCTGATTTGAAAGCGCGGATTGTTTCGGAATTAGCGGCGGGCCGTAGCGTGCGTGAAATTTCACGTATGTTAGATATACCAAAAGCACCGTAGGGCATTACCGAGTAAAATGGAATCTTGAACACACTTTGGAAAGAACCATCGGAAGTGGTAGACCTAAAGTATCTACACGTGCTCAAGATCTCGAGTTGTTTCATTACGTAACAGAACAACCATTTGCTACATACCCAGGGCTATAGCAGATACACATTTTCCCGGATGCCGTATAACTGCACAAAAAGATTAAAGGAGATGGGAATAAATAAGCATAATGCTGCTGCGAAAGAAGTTCTCAGTGAGGAAAATATGAGACGTCGTCTCGAATTTGTAAGGCGATATGTGAACGAACCTTTCGAATTTTGGAATCGAGTGATTTTTAGCGACGAAAAACGTTCAATATCCGCAACGATGGACCACTAAAAGTTTTTAGAATGGAAGGAACTCGTTACGAAAATAATCACATATGTCCAAAAAACGAAGTGGTTATTTTTCTGTGAATGTGTGGGGTTGGGTTAGCGCGCGGGGTCCAGGAGTTTGTTAGGCTATCGATGGACGTCTTGATTCTGCTGCGTATTTAGATATTTTGAAACTATTATGAAACCTTCAGTCAAAGTGTTTTATCCAGACGAAGATTATATTTTCCAACAAGTAAGTATTCTTATTTCACTATACTTTCTCCAAAAATAGTTCGGATCTGTTGAATTAACATTTTCATAATGTATTTTTGTTGTTAAAGGATAACGCCCCTATTCATACTTCAGGGGTTGTGCGCAATTGGATACAAGAAAATAACTTGGAGTTGTTACCCTGGCCAGCAAAAGCCCAGATTTTAACATTATCAAAAATGCTTGGGCTCGAATACTTGCTGTTATCCGAAGACACCAAGGGCCAAATTTTATACCAGTAAACCGTAATGCACTAATTGCAGCCATTGATACCGCATGGGAAACGATTAATATGAATTATATTTATACCTTGATAGCGTCAATGAGCAGACGCTCTCCAAGAATGTATCAATAATAATGGAGGTCACACCCATTATTGATTTCTTCTATTTATTTATATAGTAATACCTTTTATTTAAAAAAAGTTTTCATTTAATTTTTAAACTATAACTTGGTATTTTTAATTATAATTATGTAATAAATTCTTGTCAAAAAACTAAATATATACATTGACAATAATAAGAATTGCGCTGGTTTTTCTTTTCACTTTTTATATTAACTACAGAAAAATGAAACGTCATAAAATATACATTTTGTAAGGACTAAATATTATGAATAGAGAGTGTAATGATTTTTTTTAATAACTTACAATAATTAGTAGGTTAGATTTATTTAAAAATATGTAATAATCAGTCAACCCAAATAACCATGTTTAGTTTTTTTACTTAATTTAAAAGTTATTGCTTGTAGACGTTTTTTAAATCAAAATTATTTCTAATTTTATTTTGTAAACATTTCCTAAACAAAATTTTGACTGGATAATTTAACGAGAGCTATGGTAATAAATTAGCGATACCTTCAAATAGATTTCTTTAAAGAAAAAAATTAAGTAAGCAACGTAAATTACCTATTTTCTAAAACGTGCTTAGTGTAATGATTCATTCTACAAAGCTTCTATAAGATAACCCCTGCTGAGACTACCTGCTGTTAGAATTGTAAATGATACCCTTAAGCCCGTTTCACAATGTGCAAACTTTTGTTTACAGAAATTGGGGTGTCCAAGTTTTAAATTTCAATAGTACATGATATATATACCTTAAAAAACGTTTTTTATAAAATAAAATGTGATGCAAACACTATAAGTTTAAGTGTAAACAGCAAACGCGGTTTATAAAATTAGTTTCAATGATAATTGTAATAAAATTTAAAAACATTATTATTAGTGTGCAATGCATTTTATTCCTCTTGAAAAAAAAAAAAAAAAATAAAAAGAACACTGTAATAAATCACTGACAATTATATTCTTCCAACAATAAAACCACCAACTTTAATCAAAAATCATCATGTTAATATTTCCTTAACCACCATAAAAACAAAATACCACTAAAAACAAACATCAGTACTATCATCCAGCACCTCCAAATCGCCGAAGAAAACATGAAGTATCTAAAAAAGTAACACAACAAGTCGCTAACTCCATCCAAATTAATATAAAAACTGGGATATTCCAACCACAACCAAAAGTAAATTAAAAAACCTCCACCTAGAAGGATAACAACTTTAAATCATAAAATCTATCATTTTTAAAATCAAACATTTACCACCAAATCAACATTAGGAAGATCAGAGATAATCATTGAACATTTTGGATGCTCACTGTTAATCTCATCCTCTTACTAAAGTACAACTGAACTACCGTAACTTACGGTGAGCTGCAACTGCACCTACCATTGGTAGCCGCGAAATATTTTCAAAAAGTATTAATCGTTATAACAATAATAGAATTACAAATAGTATCAGGTAAAATATCAATTTGTACGTAACCTACATAGAATGGGGCCACGAAATTTTATAAATTTCCTAATTATTGATATTGTAATAATCATACATTACTGAAATATTCTTCGACAATGTCGAAGCACATTTCAAATGAATTTTGTCAAAATTACAATCATTATTATAAAATTAATCACTGTTGCAAACATAACAGAAACTTTTAAATCAATATTTCAAGTTATAGTTATTTCACTAATATCAACAAAAATCTCACACTAAGCGACTCTCATAAAAATAAAACTGATTGAACTATTCATAAAAATAATAATATTCTGCAATAGATTGCTCGTCAGTTTCCCGACAGCCAATTCACTATAAAGGGTGTTTTTGGCCACAAATAAAAGCCGACTGTAATTAACTGAAACTCAAAAATAGAGAAATCAGCAAAAGCACATCTGGTAATACTTGGATCAAACAGCTCTTTGAGTCTAATATGGCGGTCATCAGAATAAATGACAAAACGTCAAATCACTTTTTACTATAAAGGAATCCAGCAGGGATCCACTTATCGACCTCATTTCTCTCCAATCCTCTTTGGAGAATACTCCATGATGATGAGAATTGTAAAGAACTGGCATGGTAGCAGAACCATAGCCAAATGGCCAATTTAAGATACACATTACGATAAATTATCATAATAGGTACTAAGATCGAAATTACTGACTTATTATACAAAGTTAAACAAGATAGTAAAAGCGTGGGGCTTAAATAAATATCGCAATAAAAACAAAACAAAGCTTTGCGCAGAACTCTATATCGTTCTGATACTAACAAACGTGTAAAGAAGTATCATAAGTGTATGGCGATAAGAGATTTTACTCGAAAATAAAAGTGTAAAAACGAGATACTACGCGCACGTTGCTTTTAAGACGAGTTAAAAATGAAAGAAAAATAAAATTTCTGTTTTAGAAAAAAATGTTCAAACAAAAAGTTATAGATAATAAAATTTCCAACAACTCCTTTTCATAATTTTATATATTTAATCTGTGGGAGATATTTTTAAAACAATTAGTGTTACGTGATAGTCATAGCTACTTTTACTACTTAACGAATCAAAAATAGTATAACAAAAGTGTGTTTATGATTAAATTAGAAACTTTTATTGTAATAAAAATGTGTAAAATGAATATATCTGTAAATATTCTTACATTTCTCGAAAATCTACGTAGTTTAACCGTTGATAGATTATGCCCAAAATTCAAACAGATCTGCACTATTATAAATAAGACCCATATGGAAAGTTTTATAAAAATTCAACCGACAGCCTTCCTAACATCTTATTTATAAGATACGGTGTTAAAAATTCATTACGTTATAGAGAAAACACATTTATAAAGGAAACGTGCACCGTCAAACAATTTAAGTAGAGTTAAACATTTTGTCAACAATAGTTAAAGCCGTTATACTGAACGCTACCTACTACGCTACGTCGGAACACACGTTCTTTAAGACGAGTTGAAAATTCTCACTCTCACGAAAATTGTTCAAACAAAAGTTATAGACAATAAAATTTTAAAACAACTTATAACTTTTTTAGTATAATTGATATTGGTAGGAGGTATTGCTACAAAGATTAATGTCGCTTAATTGTTATATATCTCAGTAATACTTATCGGATCAAAAAATAGTTTAAACTAAAGTATTTATTATTACTTGTCATCTTTTGTTTTAAATTCAAGATGAGCCCATTCAAAAAACAAAGCACTTAATCATTCTGATAGAACATATGTTTTTTTTATTATTATTTAGTCATCTTTGCTTTATGTTATAGTCTCTTTTTATTTTGTGAAATTCTTTAAATTTTTGTGTACCAGTTTTAATTTTGTATATTACTCCATCTCGTACCAAACTTCTATCACCTCTGCTTATTACTGTCGCCAGTTGCTTTGTATTTCCTTTTGAATGATCATTATGCACATTTTGTTTGCTTCCGGTATTCTTGCTGTTGCAGACTTTGGTTGGTACCAAAATAGTGGCCGCTGTGGAATTTCGGGTCTCTACCACATTCTAAATGATTTTTTGTCAGAACGTAGTTTGTTATACATTATTCGTTCTGTTCATCACCTTGTGGTGTACGTATTACAGTGATTTCGCTGTCGTTGTAATGTATAAATGTAAAACTATGTGTATTGATTAGTATTAGATATATTTGTGTATTGTATGCTATGAGAATAAATCACTTGTGTGTACGTAAGGAAACGAAGTGAAAGTGGGGAGTAGATAGTTTTGAGCAGCAAACAATGATGGTGTGTAGTTAAGATATGTGGTAAAACAATAAATATAAACATTTTTCGTTAATCTTTAGAGGACGTAGCGATAACCGCAGTTAGCAATACGTAACTGAACGAAGTACAATG